>LKNJ01001212.1:39475-102204 GCA_002120245.1 Maccullochella peelii | reverse complement strand
CCCCCCCCCCAACACCGCCGCCATCATCATTTCCTGTCTTATAGGTTCCTGAAGTGCAGAGTACAGTATGTCTCTCCAAACAGCAGCCACTTAAAGAGGCTCAAAATACCCAGCCTTTCCTCTCGTGACGTCTTCATCGCACTTCGTCAAACCGGGGTCCTTCTCTCTCTCTCTCTCGCTCTCTCTCTCCCCCACAGATACACAGATCACCACAGATACAAATAGATATGAGATACCGCCTGTTTATTGAACCACAGGAGGAGAGTTCATCTTGTATTTTTTGTGGCCTGCTGTTATTTCAAAATCAAACCAGATATCAGATCCTCTTAATAAGGTCACTGTAGGCTTTGATATCCAGGTTGGTGAAGACCCCCCCGCTAAAAGGTCCCAAGATAAACCTGAGAGGTCACAAGATGATTAAAGGGACAAGAAAGAAAAAAAAAATTCTGTTTGACTTTTCTCCATTGGATTGCTTTATTCTTGCGAAATACTGGATATTTGCACCTTTTCTCTCTACTGAGATAATCTAAGAAGGAAAATCACTTTTCTGGTTGAACTCTTATCCACTCTTAAGGCCGTACATAGCCTGTGAAGTCGGGTCACAAGCAAAAAAGAGTGGGAACCCCTACAAGCATTAGTAACTCCCAGAATTGCTGGATATAACGGTTCTATACGTTTGTATTTTCAGTAGTTTTTCATGTTAAAATACCCACAAGAAGATGCATTTAAGCCTTGAAGTTGTAATTTTGGTGCTACAGATTGTGCAGCACCATTGTTCCATTGTTTAATGAAAGCTCTGTGAGACCTGCTTATACTCATGAACCCTTGTGTTTTGGGATTATAGCTTCAAATCAATGCTCTTACATCTATTGAACCACGCTCATGATTGGCCCTGAATACTGCAGTTTGACTGCATTCACACACACTAATATGTATCGAGGGACCTGTGATCAGATTTTGCTTTTATCATTCAATATACTAATAACTACATATATCGCTTCTTTTTTCACGGACAATGCCCTCCTCTAAAGTTAAAGAACATACAGACCGCAGACAAAATTGAAGAGATGTTAGATATATGTGGACTTTGCACATCAAGGTGCTGCAGTTTAGAGGGTGACACGGGAGTGGATTTTCACTCCTGTCCCGTCTCATCTTGTTCACGTGTCGTCTGGCTGCATCCAACCAGCAACCAGCCAAGAATAAAAAAGACAACAGAACGACGTTAAGTTAAAAATAATTGAACTGCGTATTTATATATAAAAACTGACCTATTGTTATTATGATTCCTGTTGCGCCTGCTCCCATTGACCTTTTTTCCTGTCCCGTCCCAGTCACGTGATGAATAGATTGTGAATTGAGTCCCACAGGAATCCCCCCAAAAAATGTCAGCCTCTACTGCAGTTGACTATTCAGGTATTACATTTTATATCTACTGCGTTTGTGGTCACAAACAGGGATGCAGCTAATGTTTAGAAGGCTGAGGCCACACTGTTTTTCTTTCCTGCCTTTTGGTTCAGCAACCAAAGACCGAGTTTAGAAGTTTACTTATTAAAAGTTAGATGTGGCACTGCATGTATAACTTTAAATAATAATTATCTGGTGTAACTGCAGGCATGTTACTTCTAAGTGAACCTTTTGGTTGTAAATGTGGCATGTGCATTCTGTGCACATAAAAAATAAAAAAAAGACTGCCATTATTTCTGATATCTTAACAATATTTTCTAGAAAAGCACTAATTTAGGAAATAAATCTAGTGAGAGCCCTTTTTGCTGTTGTAGCCAACTGATCCAGAGCCTGTTGTGTATGTCAGATTCTGCATTGTGAATATTTCAAATGAGTTACTGTTTGGATACCAATGTGTCCACAATTGTAGGTACAATTGCACCTGTATATAGAGAACAAGGCCTTTTAAACAGGGCCTTTGCTTTGGAGAGAGCCCCAGATGTGTATTTTAAGGTTTTGTTGTAATTACATCATTCTCATATGGCCAAATTAAAGGAGTAAAAGCTCCACAGTTCCAATAAACTGCTCCAAATGTGTGTGTGAACACAGGAGCAGATATGAGCGATAATCTCCGCTTTCAGTGAGGTTTTTCCTGAGGCCTCTGAGGCTATTGTATTACTGTCTTTGGCTACCTGCAGAGACAGGCATGCTCTCCATCCATGACTCTTAATTCTCTTCAAAAAGTCCCTCTATCACACATGATCTTTCTAGAAACAGAGCGATATTTCTGACACCTGTTAACAGCCACGAATCCACCTGATATTACATCACTTTCTTATCTTGCATGTATCCTCCAGTTGCAGTCACTGTGACTTAATTGTGTGTCAAAGTCACAACGCAAGGACGCACGGAGCTGTACATACTGATCACTGAAGAAATCAATGGCGGAGTGGCTGATGGGAAGTCTTTTAGACGTGGAGGAGTGACGCTGTGCAGCAGCTGAGGGAGAAGCCAGTGTTTGATGGTGTTGTCATCCAGGGATGTTATTTAGTTATGTTTCTACTCAATTTCAACCAAACTGGATGTTAGTTCCATTGGTTTGTCCCAACTGCCTATCCCCATCCAATCTGCAGTGTTTTATATATAACAGCCTGTCATCTGAGAGACACTGTACTGTGCTGTATATCATAGATAATGTCATCATTTCTTCTTTTTCCTTCTCTTACAGGCTTTCTGGGCATCGTCCACGTTGTTAATCCCAGCTGTTACCCCGTCAAATAGTCTCTCTCGTGACGTCATGCAGAGGTGATTCTACATAACTCTGGAAACGGCATGCATTCATTGGCAAGAGAGAACTTATCACTCGCTACATTTACACACACACTAACTTTCCACTATTGTTCAGAATTTTTTACAGGTCATGTAAACAACATATTCCATTTGGATATTCCAAATTAGGCCTTATTCTGAATGTAGCATTTTCCAGTTAAGACATGTGGGATATGCCGATATCATTCGGGTTTTAGGAGCATTCTTTGGACATGTATACAGCTCATTCATGGCCTCTCGTCTGTTTACGGCCGGTTCTGTGCGACAAACCAACTAGCCAACAGTTTGCAAGGTCAGGGTAGCGATGCATGCACAAAAGAAAAGGAGAAACACAGCTACGTTTAAACATGATGAAAGACTTGGATATCACCAGGCTTTTTGGATATGCGCAAATATTGCAACGCTGACCTTTTCAAGAAGGTGGTTGAACAAATGAAAGAGGGAGGCTGAGTTCACACGGTCCAACAAGGCTGCAGGTAAACGGGAACATTAGTGGAATATTAATTTTCATTAGCCATGTAAACAGCTTAGTAGGAATATGTATTTTTTCAGAATAAGGATTAAGCATGGTTTGTTATCATTTATAAATTCCATCTTTGACATGTTCAACTTGTTTCCTGCTTCTTTCCCATTATGCTGTTCCAAGAAGGTCCCATTTCTGACTGGCTTGTTTTGTCTGTTAGCAGGTTCTCTCAAAAACTAAGCGATGGATTTGTATTTCATTTGGTGGACAGATGTGTCTCGGGCTTAAGTAGCAAGATTTGGTGGTTTTTCAGGTCCATTATACGATGTGCCAAAACAAAAAAACCTAACTATGAAGATTCTTAGCTTTAGGGCAACATTATGCTGCATCACCAGCACAAGCTGCATCTGGACAGAGTTACAATCCTTCTGTTTGACTGCAGACAATATGATTAAGCATGTTTGATCACAGACGAAGTCAAGAACATAAACGGGCAGTTAAACATGGGCACACCAACCCTCCTAGCCTGCCAATTCTGGAAACTCCTTCCTGTTGTCAAGTGGACAGTGCCAAAGAGGTTATATCTCATCTGTCTGTCTGGCGGTCTTTCAGCCAGAATCTCAAAAGTGTAGAAATGTATTTCAATAAGGAGCGATCAATTGGTGAAAAGTGTATCACAATATTTATAAGTTATTGCTAGGTTAGCAACAGAGAAAGACATTGTCGAATAGCCTTGACTGGTGTAAAGCATCGGCATTATAAGCGTAGGTTCATATTAAGATGGGAGCGACTGGCCGGAGGAACACGGGCAGAAAGATCATTGGCCAGATATGAATTGAGACGCCAGAATAGAGAATGTCGGGACTTTGACAGCGCGGGAAATGGGAAGAAATAGCAGAAATTCACCGACGTGAATCACATGAGGCATAAAGGCAGAACATGAGAGGAAAGATCTTCCATGTCATCAGATTTTATCCTCACGCCAAGATAAAAAAAATTGATTTGGTTTGATTTTCAGCGTTATATGTTACTGTTTTTTGGCCAAAACTGAGACTTAATCCCAGATCCTAAACCTTAAAGAATATATAAGTGGTTTTACAAGATACAAATTACATCCTCTTACATCCTCTGTTCCTACTTATCAGGCAGCGATTGGTTTGCATTTATTTTCGTACAGTAGAAAAATCAATTAGCACACTCTTAGTAGTGCAGTTTATGGAGCGGGTCGTCCATTGATCCCAGGGTTGGCGGTTCGATCCCCGGCTCCTCCTGTCCACGTGTCGAAGTGAGACACTGGAGGCCACCACCTTGCATGTCAACTTCGTCGCCATCAGTGTGTGAATGTGACCAATCTGTAAAGTGCTTTGGGAACCGTTAAGGTTGAAAAGCGCTATATACAGTAAGTGAAGTTCACTTACCACTTCAGATTGATTTGAAAAGTCTGTGCTCCTTTACCTCACACCAATAACTTCCATTTGACAAAACTTAATGCACAACTGATAGACTTGATGGATTATACAACTCAACCAAGTGTCAAGACTCTGCAAAGTGATTTTTTATGGCAAACAGAAATGAATGGAAACCACTAAACACTAAAGCACAGGTTGCAAATTTGTCAGAAGTAGTGCATTCATGTTGTTTAGTAAATGGTCTAAGACGATTAAAATCACATGTATCACAGTATGGTCCTTTAAAGGGGCTGCACAGTCAAGGAACCACTTTAACCACCGGCTGAAGTTACAGGAAGTGACGTCTTTAGGTGTTGTAGTTAAGTTTAGTTTTGCATTGTCATGATTACGCCTATTTGAGTCTCCTCTCGTGCTAAAAGTGAAGAGCAAACATGACAACAAATCAAAACTCTTGAGTGTGACACTTATAAGAACACATGCTGAACAAAGAGATGATGATGTGAGCAAAAGTAGAAAAAGACTGATTTTTCATTCCACCTTAGAGGCCTGCATGCACGCACACACACGAGCCGCCATTTTATCTTCTTACCTTCGCAAAAACACATGCGTGCACTCGCTCACTCCCTCATGCACACATTATATGCTCGCACGTCCGCGCAGACACGCACACCCAACCCCCACCCCAATCTTCTGCTCGACACACGTGCAAACACAACGCACACACCCTTTTCCCTGTTACACCCCCCCTTCCACACACACACACACACCAAAACACACATACCTCCCCCTCACACATGTATGCACCCCCCCTTTCAAGCGCACACACAAACACACACACACTCGCGCACGCTAAGACACACACCCTGTTCCCCCTCCCCCTCCCATTCCATACCAGGGCACATCGTGACAAAACAAAGAACACCCCATAATAGTCAGAGTCGCACAGTACGCATGGTAACCAGTTATGTCAGAGATGAAGGCATTGTGTATGTGTGTATGTGTGTTTCACTGTAGACATGAACACACACACACTCACTCACTCATATAGCTGCGGATAATGCTCACTTCATACATAAATAAAGACACACAAAATGACTCGCAGACACACAAACATTCCACAAAGCCACATATATATACACCTCCCACACACACACACAAAATTACAGGCTAACCGGTATACTTCCAGACGCACATACTTAAACACAAGAGTGCATGCAGCGACATGTACACACCCAGAAACACACACACACACACAAAAGAATACATCCATATAAATAATAACATAGATGAACAACAACACTGAGGCAGAGGAAAGCACACACACACACACACACACATAAAAACCCAAAACAGACAGACACAAACACAAGATTTAACGTACGAACACGGACACAAAAGATATGAATGAAAGATATTGAAGACAACATGTAGACATAAAAGTACACATGAACACAGACACACAAAATGAAATATGCGGTATACCGAAAAACAACATCCTGTAACCACAACCCATGACACACATATATATATATATATATAACACACACACAATTAAACACACAAAGACAGGAGGTGGACACACAAAATGAAAGATACAATATGGAGACACAAAAGCGCAAACTCAAAAACATGAACACAGACACAAAATGAAACACACAGACACGAGTTCGACACACAAAATGAAAGATATGAACACGACACGTACACACTGAAAACACACTTTAACAAACATGAACAGAGACACACAAAATGAAACGTGACAAACACAACTGGACACAAAGGTTCATAGTCAGAAATGCACAATTAAAGACACACAACATTTAAACACACACTCACTGAAAGACACAATTCTGAATTCAACACATCGTCTAACACACTAACACGCACAATTCATGATACAGATGGACATGAAAATACGCCACTAAACACAACATAAACAGAGGCAGATGCAAGTTCTGCCAGTTTTATACTGTAGAAATGCAAAAGTAATGTTTCATTTTATCAGATTTCTTTATAGTTTAAATGATAAATTAACTTCAAACCAGAAAATTACGACACTAAACTGACCATGAACAGACACACAAACACTGACACACAGTGTTGGTTTTCTTCAACAATAGTGTCCAGTGTGTGTGTGTGTGTGTGTGTGTGTGTGTGTGTGTGTGTGTGAATCTGTACATGTTGTTGTGTTTTTTTCTTTACATTTAGCCATAAACAAATGTTGTATTGTTGTTCAGACTCAGAATAAAGAGGCTCGACAGACTGGTTCTCCTCTCTAATGTATCTTTGTTTAGGCTAACTGTGTGTGTGTGTGTGTGTGTGTGTGTGTGTGTGGCTGCGGGTGCATGTGCTGCATGTGTGCACGTGTACACATGTGCATGTGTCCCCTGAGAGACGAGGGGAAAAAGGAAGAGAAAAAAAAAAAAAAAAGGGAGGTCAGGTTTCTATCCCATGATGCAACTGTTCTATTCCCCCCCCTCCACTCCGTCTTCTCCAAGCTGGTTGCCAGTGGCAACGCACTTATAATGAGGTCAGATGGACATCCAATAATATTCACCAGCCAAACCAGCGAGCAGCAGAGAGCGAGGCGTGTTGGGACAGACAGCAGTCAAAGTGTCAGAGGCTGAATCAGCAACAAGATGCCAAGATGGCCGCCAAATAAATACAATTAGTTGGCACTGATTCATCACAAGTCACACAAAGTCAAACCGAAAGTGATCTGGAATCAGTTAATTTACTGTAGCTCCCACTTTTATTTAAGCGTTATTTACCTGGTAGTCAGGTGAGTTTGGACATCCGAGAAGTTTGACTTGATGGGTTTAGTCTCAGTATGAAAACACAAAAAATAATAGTTCTAAATGTTTAGAAATTCACCTTACTAACAAAAACCAGATGAAATCTTCATCAGTAGAGGAACAAAGTTAACGTCTGCTATGTAAGCTAATCAAAGCTGATGTGGAAATAATTTATTTGTTTGAATAATGTCTTTAATTTCAAGAACCACCGTCAGAGTCTGCACGTTTGTCCATACGAGGAACAGGATTCTGTTGGTGTCACAGGCAGTGGTGGAAGAAAGTTTCAGATCCTTAACTAAGTAAAAATACCAATACAACAATATAAAAACACTCCATTACAAGCTTAACATTTTACTTTAGTAAAAATACATGTGTGTTATCAGAAAGTATCAAAAGTAAAATGGCTTATTATGCAGATTGGCCCATTTCAGAATGTTATATTGTTAATTGACATGTAATATTGGATTATTATATGACTTTATATAATTTATATTACATTAAGATGTAAGCAGCGTTTTAATGTTGTAGCTGGTCAAGTGGAGCTAATTTTAACTAATGTTTATACTGTTTGATAGTTTCATCTATAATAATGGATTATATGTTATAAAATCAAACGTTTTGGGACGAAATGTTTAATCTGAAATGTAAAAAGTACAATATTTTCCTCTGAAACATGGTGGAATAGAAGTATAAGGTTGCATCAAATGGTATAAGTACCTTTAAAATTCATAAAGTATTTGAGTAAGTGTACTTTCCACCACTGGTCACATGACACAAGACACAAAATATCCAAGTATTTAATTAAAAAGGTAAAGCAGAGGTTTGGGAACGGTTTCTTCTACTTGAAAAGTAGCGTAGGTGATTTCCAGCAAGCAGTCGGTGCAGATATAACACTCACTTTGACTCCACCGAAGTTTCCAGAGTCTGTTAACTGATTTTCATGCCGTGAATCAAATGATTGGAAACCAAACAAAGCTGATAAAGCTCATTCACGATGTTGGCCCTTTGGATCGTAGATATGCTGACGTGATAAAATCTAATCTAAAAATCTGCTGACGTATGGATTAAAAACTAGTTATTCCCCAAAGTGCACATTTAATTGTTTTAACTTGTTTAAATGTCTGTCTGTTTTGCATCCCCGAAAACCGACATGCAAATTAGATTTTTTCAGGTAGTTTGTGAGAGATATTTACAGTAAAATGAGGGCTGCAGCGACCATTGAATTTGGGGCGATTTAATGGGACTAAAGAGGCCATTTTTTAGACTAAATATCCTAAAATTGGACTGTTTGTAGGTAAAAAAACCCCGACATAAATTATTCTGAAATTAAAAGGATTTAGTATTTTCCAACAGAACTACATACCTGACAGTGTAGAGAAGGTTTTGAAACATCCAGACCACAATGCAGGGAGATAACATTTACAGAAAACGTAGTTATATTGATAAATAAAATGTTAAATTTGACAGTTTTCTTAAAGAGTTCTTAGGTGGGGTCGACTACACTGTCATGACCTCTATAGTGAAAAAATAAATTGTCATTGTTTATGGCGCCGAGTCCGACAACCACACAACCAGCATGAAATAAAAAAAACATAAATAAACATATGACTGCTTTTGTCATGTGGGCTCCTCTCAGGTGTTTACTGTAATTTGCTTTTAATACACCCACAGAGCCACAGACATGTTCCCAAATGAACACTGGGGGAAGTTAAGATAACACGCCAGTGAATGTGACAATAACTCCATATCAGCACTTGTGGTTCAGAAACTGTTGGAGGACATGGAGGTTTTAGTGAAGACCTCAGCTGAGAGGACTCAATCCTTAAAGACCTCAAACCACACAAACCAAAGACGTTAAAGGAGACGAGAGAGGGATGATGGGAAAAAAAAAAGGGGGAGGTTGAAGAAACCGAGGAAGAAAGAGTCTCAGTCAGACAAAGGATCGAGTGGCTCGGAGCCTCCATGCCACGTCGGGCTCAAGGATCCATTTTAGACTGCCAATCAAAATGAACCAAGGTCGTTTACATACTGTATTCACTCAAAACCAGTGGAACACCTCCCCCTAGTGGTCACTGTAGCGCACTGCGTTAACCACCAAATGTCATGTGCAGCAGACAACAGACTCTGTATGTACGGAGTCTGAAATGTGCCGCTGGAATAATTAAACAAATTTAAAATGTTTAATTATAACCAGGAAGTAATTAACCATTTATACGTCTGCTTCTTATTATGCAAACAAAGTCGTTTAAATTACATCTTCATAATGCTCCTAAAAGAGCTTAAAAAAAGATATTTAAATGTGCCAAATAATATTTCTATCTCCTTATCCTGTGTTTAAATACTGAAAGATTAATGATTTTTTTAAATGGACGCTCTCAGGGCATGTTTTAATTAAACTAAGAAGAATTACACTTAAATGGGTAAAAAAAAAAGTGCTAAACTGAAGGCAAAGAATAAGACACGTTCATCAAGTATTTGATGATGTGAAATTAACAATATATTTATAACATATAAATAGACAATAAGGGATGAAATATGCCTAATAGGAGATGAACAGTCATTTGAAAACATATCTTAGACAGTTTTAGAGTATTTTAAAGTCAAAGTTTATGAGTAAAAACTAAAGATTTTTACTTTTGTCTTTCACTGAAGTCCAAAATTTACTTTTAGCAATTTGATAAATACAGGCCCAGATTTTATGTTATACTGTCAGTTGACATACATTTTATTTTACAGTATCCAGTTAACAAAGTTAAAAGTTTTATGTTATTCTGTTGGCTCAAATGTGATTTAAAAAAAATAAAATCAAGTCAAAGTGAAACAACATTCAAGTACTGTTTTTATTATTTCCAAACACCCACCATTTCCAACATTCATCTTTCGATACAGAGCAGTTTTCCACATCTGTAATTATTGCTCCAGCTGTTATGTTACTCCCCCCCGACATTAGAAGCTTATTATGAGGATTGTTTAGTTTGTCAAACCAGGCCGGCGATTCTCTCTCACACCGTTGGCACTCAACCGTCAAGTAAAAGTACAAATATCTAAAAAGAAAAGAAATAAAAACTCAAGTGTCCAAAAAGGAAAATATACATATATAATGTAATAATCCCTACATTATCACAATAAACAAAGCAAAGTGGAATTTTAGTTCATTTTAATGGGGAATACCCTCAAGTTTAAGGATTTAAATTGTTATCCCTTTGGCCCAGGAGCATTAAAGACTCTTTACCAGAAACTATAATACACCAATATATCATCAGTTATTTCACCTTAAACAGAAACACTAGTCCTTCGATCCCCAGTTAGTGAACTGGTATTGTTTGGTACATATAATTCACTCAAAGCTCAAAGAAAACCCAAAGCTAATTTGGGCAAAACTCCTCAAATAAATTCTGTGCAACTCAAAAACTCGTCGTCTGTGAAGCAGCTTGAAGACATCTTAATGGTATAACTGATGACATCATAAGTTCAAGTCTAAATGATCAGATTTCTGGCGTTCAGTTGAGATTTTTTGATGCCCGCACACACACCGATTAGTCTGCCGCCGGCCAAAGGAACAACACAGATGAACCTTTAAACTGAGAGGTATTTCCCTTTAAGGGCCTCCAGGAGCAACAAGCACTTGAGGTTCCAGTCAGGCCAGGAGGAGAGCGAAGCAGGAGTGGACATTATGAGGAGGGTCATTCGTGAAATGTTTGCTCTTCAGCCACATCAGCTGCTATTAACAGCATTAGCCATGAAAGTCTGGATCCCGTTTAACAAGATGTTAAAAGATTTAGTCCACAGAGGCTCATTTACTGCCAAACCCTGCACGTGGAAAGTGAAACTTTGTTGTTTTTAAGAAAGAGAGTCAAGTTACAGCAGACGTGATGATGACATTTAGCTCTGTGTCATCACAAAATGTTATGAGATAAGATGCCCACCTTAGCTTAGCATAAAAACTTAAAACAGGGGGAAACAGCTAGCCTGGCTCTGTCCAAAAGGTAAAGAAAGCCACCTACAAGCACCTCTAAAGTTCACTAATTAACACATTATATCTGGTTTGTTTAATCTGTACAAAAAAGGAAAGCATAGTTTAGCTAGAGAAAGAACCAGGCTAGCTGTTTTCCACCAGTTTTGTGCTAAGCTAAGCTAACCTGCTGCTGGCTGTAGCCTCACATTTAGCACAGAGGCATAAGAGTGGTGTCGATCTCCTCATCCTTCTCATCTAACAAGCCAATAAGCTTTCCTTTAAGGGTTGTCTTCACCCAAGAGACCCCTAAAAATACATTTATGTATTCATGTGTTGCCTTGATGAATTTTCGGAAGCCATGTGACGTGAAGAGGAACGGCTGGAAAACATCTGAAGTCAACAATCCCACCCCGGACCCAAACTGTGGTGGTTTAAACTGTAACCCAACACAGGAAAAAGTACAGATTTCAAAATATATAATTTCCTGACATCTTGGCTCAGCCAGAAAGAGAAAAGAAAAGGAACATTTCACACAGTTTGCCCCAAAACTGTTCGCTTGTGAACTAACTAATAAATGTAACTTTTTTTATAGATTTGACAGGTTTTAAGCAATAAGGCAGCAATGTTCTCGAGGAGGAAAGGGAATATTTTAAAGGTGTTTACAGTCAACTACTGTGGCAGCACAAAACATTAAATAAACGAGGTGGAGCCTAGCATCGATGCTGCAGTAAAATTATGGCGTTTCTAGGTTTTTGGTGCAACATAAAGCCACTTTAAACGTTACTACATCAGGACTAAGCAGTGTCCTATATCAATGTCCTTTTAACTGTGATTCTTGGGTTTACTGTAAACCTCTTGGATCACAGTTGAGACGGCTGGTGGCCTCTGTCTCAATTTTTCAAGACCCCATAAAAAAAACAACCAAAAAAACATTCAATTCTAACTTCTTTTTTTTTTTTTTTAAGATGAAAACCTAATCCCGGGCTTCATCAGCAGAACATCTGACCGCCGTAGCTCAGTTTTCTTCCCCGTCTCGTGCCGTAAAGTGACACAGCAGACTCGAGGCCGGCGCTCTCCTCTGTGACGGTCCGTTTGTTTGCAGAAGACATGATATTGTGTCAAAATGAATGTAGTATTGATGTTAAAATTCTATAATACTTTATATTAGGTGGTTTGCAGTTAAGAGTTAATGCATCTCGACTGACGGAGGAGTTTGAGCGTTTGGTTCACAATGCGACGAGTCCACAGTGAGACGGCAGGAGAGAGAAAAGGCAGCAGAAAGGACGAAGGCCATAATGGCAATAAAACATATTATTAGGCGCAAATCTGGTTATTATTACTCTGTTTTTCATGTTGCCAGATGGCTGGAGGAAAGTGTTTGACCATTTGTCTTGTGAAACTATAATAAAAGCTTTGAATGGATTTTTGGAAAGCGTCGTTTTCACACGACAGCAAAAATGTTTGAGTTTGCAACTTTGATCATGTTGTTAGATTATTGTAAATATGCATGTTGGCATTTTTAACGACTGCATGTACATGCATGCATATTGTCTTTTAAGCTTCAAAGCCTGTTCTACTCTTAAGTAATCTGACTCTCTTTTCTTTCTACTGATCTGGCTGAACTCAGGTTACAGTCACCACTTAAATCCACGACTGTTGAACCTCTGATGGTCTGGGTCACGTTTCTTATGTCTGTCTCTTTAAATTAAAAACGGCATTATTTTTGCTCGAGGAAAGTTTATTTTGGCTCCACCTGCTCCTCTTTTCGTTGTTTTAATCAGATTGGAAGCTGGTAGAAAACACCATTAACATTGCATCGTTTTTTTTTTACTAGATTATTAGATTTTATTTTAAAAATGCAACTTTCTGCAGCAAAGATTAAAATTATACAGATCTTTACATTCTGAAGAATCATTTTCCTATCTTTACTGAGTTCAGACACATTTTTATCAGTTATAAGTGTGACAACGTAACCGTCAGCTCAATATCACCTCAGCTCAAGAACTTACTTATGTTGATTTGATTTGATCTTGCTATGATTAAAACAGTCACCCTGCTCCTCCAAATGTTCCTGACAGAGATGTAGTTGTACAAATACTGCAACAATCCAACAATGTCTCTCCAGTGGAAAACTTGTTTCGCCACTTTAAAACTCATCAAGACCTGGAAACAGCCAGTTTATTTCTCCAAATGCAAGACAAAATTTCGGAAGAATTGTTTTTAGTTTGACTGATGGAGACACTTTGACACTGTAGTGCCCGTTTCTTCTTCTTCAACTGCAGACAAAAACATTTTTTTTGTAACTTTTAAACTAATCAAGACCTGAAAATCGCCAAAATATTCCCTCAAACTTCTCCAGGCTTCCCAAACCTCTGCAGGAACCACATCTACAGCAGATTCAGTTTCACTATAGATTATAACACGGCAGCTGCAACTGACCAAAACCCAAAAACCTTTTTCAATACAATTTTTTAACTTTAAGACTTGAGTAAAGATCTTTTGAGAAATGTCATCATTTTGAGAAGATGGTCACCAGTTTCAGGTGTAACTGTGACTCCAGCCACTGTTTGTATCTTTAAGGCGTCTGAGGTTCAAACCTCTCTATTGCTCAACCTGCCTCCTCCTATAATTAAAACCCCGTTTCCCGGTTAGTGAGGAGTGTTGTTCACATGTTAGTTATGTTATAGCGACACGTATCTATGATGAAAATAAACCCTGTCAAGAGCCCATCTGTTCCAACACCACACCCACGTTAAGTCACTACGGCTGAAGGCACTGTTTAAACATGTGTCTACCTCGTCCACCTTCACACCCTCCCCCCTCCCCGCGGTGCTCCCTCCCTCGGTTCATCTCTTCACCCCCCTCCACCTCCACCTCCACCTCCTCGTTCTCTGGTGGCGTCTATAGCAGGATGCAGCGCTTCTTGGGTTTGTTGTCTGGAGGCTCCAGAGCTGCCAGGATGGCCTCGTCAAACACGTTCTTCAGTCCCCGCTGAGAAAGAGACAGGAAGAGAGAAAGACTGATGAGCTACGTTTCCACCTTCTTAGGTAAAAAGAAATAATATGAAAAGATAAAATATCACAAAACTGTTGAGGTGGAAAAGTATATTATGAAAGAGAAGCTGTGATAAAGGCTGACACGGTTCTGCCACTGATCGTCACATGCCTCTACTCCATCAGAAAGACCAAAAAATAAAAAGGAGCAGAGGTGTCAGGAGCGTAGTAACTGCACTGCACTCCCTGGTTTCAGAGGCTCCAAGTCTTTGAGATGATTTGTTAAGTTTTTCAACAGATCTGTATGCGGACAGATGTAATCTTTCTGTGGTAAATACTAAACGTTAGCCATTTTCATGCTTTCATGAGATGCAAAAATTTTTTTTAAAAACCCTCAAAGAAATGTTTCAGCAATAATCAAAAGGTCCAGTAACCAAGTCCAGATGTTTTTTAATTGTCAATTAATCTGCCAATTATTTTCTCGATTTCTCATTTTGTCTATGAAACAAAAGAAATCTGTGAAATATGTCCAAGGTGACGTCTACAAATGTCTTGTTTTTTTCCCCGATCAACAGTTCAAAGCTCAAAGATATTTAATTTACTACAATGTAAGACAAGGAAAAGCAGCAAATCCTCACATTTGAGCGGCTGAAACAACATCTTCGACATTTTAGCTCTAAAATGACGTAAAAAATGAATCATTAGCAAAATAGATGACAAGTAACCGACTAATCCTTGTAGCTCTAATCATTATTTGTTGAAAAACTGTACTTCTGTTGTCATTCATTGTAAAGTTTACCCTAAAACAAAAAACCCTTTAGCAAAGTTTGTAAAAATGCAAAGTGATTGATCAATCACTGTCCTCTGCTGTGTAACTACATGTTGCCACGCTCATTAAATGCATGGCTTCCGATACCCGACTTATCTGCTCGTTTTCCGGGAAGATTAATTTTATTCACTTTGTTGAAGACATGCATTTCTTTTACTTTTAAGACTCTTTTAATGACCTGACCTATAAGTTGTAGCTCGCTCGCTCCATGTACCTGTGTCAGAGCTGAGCACTCCACATATTTGACGGCCTTGAGCTCACGGGCCAGTTTCTCTCCGCTCTCACAGGTCAAGGCTCGCTGTTTGTTCTTGGCCAGTTTCTCCAGAGTGTTGCTGTCGTCTCTCAGATCCACCTGAGTCCCGACCAGCAGGAAGGGTGTCCGCGGGCAGTGGTGTGAAATCTCTGGCACCCACTGTGAAGAGGCAAGGTCAAACAAGAATGAGACATGTAAATACTTGTCAAGCTCAAAGTCACAGCAGAATGTGTCTTTGTTGAATAAAAATGAAACTCGATGCATGTTGTCAGATTTTAGTTAAGGAAGACTTTTCCTTTGACTGCTGTTTACATGTCAATAATACTGGAAATTGAATGGCTTTATGTGAAAGGTATAACCATAGTAATAATAATTTCAGGTTTTGAAAAAAAAGCACAAATGAATGAGGAAGTTTTATATTGCAATTGTATTCATATGCACATGAGGTCCGCCATTTTATTCTGAAAAATGTTTGGTGTTAAAAAATAAATACAACCTCTTGTTCAGTCTGTTATGTTAAGTCCAAAACCAAACTAACACCGGCACTGACTGAATGACTGAACTGACCTTCTCTCTGACGTTCTCAAAAGAGGAGGGCGATACGACAGAGAAACAGACGAGGAAGACGTCGGTCTGAGGGTAGCTGAGGGGTCGCAGCCTGTCGTAGTCCTCCTGACCTGCAGGGGGAGACACACACACACACACACACACACACACACACACACTCTGATCAACAACAAACACAATGTACAAAATGTAGCAGGAAAAGCCAAAATACAGCTACAGTCCTCTACAGCTGTTTCTCTTCTATTTCAGGAGACTAAACTCATAGTCACATGCTCCTAGTACTACAACAAATACTGTTACTACTACTACTACTACTACTACTACTACTACTACTGTTCCTGTTGCTATTGTTGCTCCTACTACTACAACAAATACTATTACTACTACTACTGTTCCTGCTCCTAGTACTACCTACATTAACCTACACAGTATTTTATAAACTACATGCAGGCTTTCTTTTTACCTGCAGTGTCAAACAGTCCCAGAGTGTACGGCTCCCCGCCAATCATCACTGTCACTGCATAGTTATCAAAAACCTGAGGGAGAGAGAGGGTGAGGGGTGACGGAGGGTGAGAGGAGAGGAATGATGGGAGGAGAGGGTGAAGGTTGGAGAGGGGAAGCACAAAGGAAGGTGAAAATAGGAAGTCAAAATGTGACAAGGACACATGATCTCAGACGGTCTTTAAAACAAAACAGGAAGTATACTTCTCATGTCAAGAGGCTTGTGAGTGCCCAACGCACACACACATGTTCTGTGCTATA
This sequence comes from Maccullochella peelii, assembly GCA_002120245.1. NCBI lineage: Eukaryota > Metazoa > Chordata > Actinopteri > Centrarchiformes > Percichthyidae > Maccullochella > Maccullochella peelii. The sequence goes on along the minus strand of LKNJ01001212.1, from coordinate 85,403 downwards.
CTTGTGAGGACCCACATTCCCCAGCCCGTAACCCTAACCTAAGCCGAATTCTGAAACCAAAACAGCCCTCTGAAGAAGTGAGGACCAGACAAAAATGTTTTCTCTGTCAAGGTCTGAAACTCATACCGGGCCTCACAAAGATGGAAGTACAAGAACAAAGCAAAAAGGTTTCACATCATTGCAGTGTTTTTAGTGATTTTAGGAAGATGTTTCCCTATTTGTTTGCCCGTGTCTAAACCAACGGAGTCAACAGGGCAGAATCTTTGGCTGGTAAGGCAAAATATCAATCATTTCAACTATCCGAACTTTCCCAACAAAGTGGGTAATTTTAAGTGGTATAAGGTATTTTTAGTGTTGGAGAAGCTGGTTGTAACTTTTGGTTTTAGACCTCCAAACGGTTTGTTTAATAGCACACCAATACAGTAACCAGCTTTAGGCAATATTTACAAAAATATCTTTAACAAACCATATCAAACTTGTACACCTTTCATTAGCCATCTCATTTACAGTTAACTACTTGATGCTGCTCTGCATCATGTTACTTTCTTTGTAAACACAACACCCGGTGTGTATTCAATCTGGTGACCTTTGACATGCACATTTTGAAAATGAAAACATGCCCTACAAGATGGAGAGACTGAACGGAAACTGACTGCAGGTTATAGACCTTTAAACAGCTGTTGACTCTGTTAAAGCATTGAAAACTTCAAATCTTAAACATCTGTTTAACAGTTTAACAATCAAATCTGCTTCTTCAGTCGCCTGATCATCGCACTGAGTTGCCATTTTATTTTACTGCATTCATTCATCCAGACATTGTGTTCAAGCCAGTCGATTTATAGTCGATACAAATGCTGCAACAGCGGTTGCTTGGAACAGGTAACTTGTCTAATGTGCACCTAGTCTAGTTTATTGTAAATACAAAGTTTTGGTTATTGATCTTTGTCAGGCGTCGTTACTCCTGTAAGTCAACTCGGAACAACCTTTACAGCCATGGCCACGCTTGTTGCCATTTTTGTGGCCACTTCCCAGCTGCTACTTTTCTGGCTCTTGCACAGGAAGATGACGCAGTGTCTTAATCCCACCAACAAAGCTCTGATTATATGGGCAATTATTTCTGTGGGAAACGACAGTTAATGAGCACATTCTTGGAAAGAAGCGAAGAATGTCAAGAGAACAACGAGGAGTCTTTTGGCGGCCATGTTGCCGTTGCCTAGCAGCAGTATTCTCATTTGCTGCTGTTCAGGTGAACAGACTCTCTTAGTTCACTCCTCCCTGGTGTTTCATCACTCCCGTACGTTCAGGTGGCTGCCATGTACAATAACAAGCAGCGCGGCCCCAACATGCCTGCTAACCTCAGCTCTGCGAGCGTGGAGGTGGGCTGAAGCAGGGAGGGTTTTACAGTCGCTGTGCCTGTTTGTACACACAGCACGGCTTCAACGCGTCGACCGGCCACGGTCTGCTGTAGCCTGCAGACACCGTTTGGTTTTAATGAAGCTCTGTATGCACAGACAGGTTCCAGATAAACTGGAGGATGTAGCCTGTAGCAGAGGAAACTACATCAAGTATATATATATATATATATATATAGCTCTGACGCTCACTAGTCCTCGGCCTCCTTCCTTCTGCTTAGTGTACAGTCTCAGGGTGCTGGACTTGGTGGTCCCCATGGTAACACAGCCCCGTGTGTTCCACTCGGGGCTGGGAGAGAGTGGCTCCAGCAGATTCCAGGAACGACATCCGAGATCTCTGTCCAGAAGAGTGCAGTGCTAGGAACAGCTAAGATACTGTGCAGGACCCTCAAGCTCCCAGGCCTCTGGTAGAGGACCCGAGCTTGAAGGAGTAACAGACCGCCCACAGGGGCGAGTGGGGAATTTTTATCTCTATATCTATCTATCTATCTATCTATCTATTACAGATTTTTGGTTTACATGAGTAATTGTGTAGATGATGAAACACCAGATTATGTTCAAAATCAAGCATTTTTCAAGGAGTATATTCGAATTCAAGCATATTCCTAAACTTGAAAACATCACAGTTAAAATTAAGCACTCTCAAGACTTTGTACAAACTCTGTTTTTGGTTCCAGCTGGGAACCAACTTTTCAGGTGCCAAACCAATTTATTTTTGGTGGAAATGCTCCCAACAGTTTAAAATTAGGTGCGCGAACCGGAACAGAACCCGTTCCATATTGGTGGAAAAGAGGCATGAGAGGCAACCTTGGACGTCACTCAGCCAGACAAGATAGTTCAGGGTGTAACACACACGAACACACAACGCACACACAGAGGAAGCCATACTAGTCAGGTCAAGTTTAGAGAGAAACACTGTGTGACGCCTTGACGCACAGTGAAGGGGTGAGCCATGGAGACACAGTATTTCACTAAATTACAAAATACACACATTGTTAACACACACACACACACACACACACACACACACACACACACACACACACAAAAGCATATACAGGTTTGTGATGATAATGTGTTCGGACAGAGCTGAGACTACAGACGCTGCTAGAAAGAGCTTGGTTACTGTGGAAAAGAGCTGCAGCTTCATGGAGAAGTGGCCAGTTAGCACCTGTGTTATTTAGTTTTACAATCATTTTACTATTGTCTGTAACTGATATACATTTTGTTCATTCATTCTGCAATGCATGCTGTATTTAGATTTTATACAGTAGCTTGAAATGAAGCGCCTAACAAAGACACTCCAGATAGAAAAGTTACGGATGTGACATTAAATTCTGGAAAGGCGACAAATGTTTCTGAGGGATTACTTCCTGGAGGAGACTTCCTCTCTCCTGATTTCTTATTGTGGTGGCTGCCAGCTGACTGACAGGAAGCAGCTCAACAAGATGCAGCACTGATGGGAAAACGCTCAACACAAACACAATGACGTGAAGACGAAATGGAAAGTTTGTGTATGTTCGCTCTCCCTCTGCAGAAGCTGGTTTTCATACTGAAGGTGAGAGGAAGAACGAGCATGGATGAAGAGGAGGATGAGGGTGTGCAGAAACATTAGCTTGAAAGCTTTTTTAAAGGTTGAAAGTTTCCTCTTTGGTTATGCCACGTCTAACTTGACATATTAGAGCTGCACGATGATGAGTCAAGTCATCACTTGTGATTATTTGTTTAAAAAGGTTTAAGATCAAACTGCAGTGTTTGGCATGGAGTTATAGAGCTGTTAGTGAGAACAGGATTGTACTGGCAGGAACACAGTGTTGTGTATGCAATAAAAACAATAGGGGTCACAAAACAATGGGACAATAAGCAATAAAAGGTTACCTATGCAGCCTGGATGAGTGGGATGTATATAATCATTATTATTATTATTATTATTATTATTATAATAATAGATGCATTTCACAGTTGTTACTTGCTACGTATTAATAGTATTAGGAACACTGAAATAAAATCAAAAGATTTTGAGAAACACAAGTCATAATATTACAGTCTTGATAGTTGAGACAGTATTGATTATTATCCAGTTGCCCACCCGTAATAGTAGGTGGTCTAATATATATCCCACTATAATGAAAAAGAAATATATTGCGGGTGTTGGGGCAGTACTGACATATTCATAACAAATGGTTAAAAATCGTGACGGGGGGAAGGAGGTGTGAGGGACAGAGTCAGACGGGAAGAGGAAGATAAAGCTGAGTCAGCACTGTTGGTTCTGCAGTCCTCTGATCAAACTGTGCTGACTATTGACAGACAGACAGAAAGAGAGAGACGGGGTACCGATTGAGAATTACTCATCAAATTGCAGTCAGTGAAGCTGTCCATCAATTAGGATACTTCCAGCAGGACAGTCCTGCCAGTCAACAGTCAGTCAGCTGTTTTCCGACTGTAACAAACCAAAAAAGGCTTGTTGTTGTTGAGTTTGCAGGATCAGTCGAGCTCAGGTGACGGTCTGGACCACATTTTATATCAGACTGAAGGGCCTGTGAGGCTGCTTCAGCATGAGACAACACTTCTGAATAGTAAAAAAAAAAAAAAAAAACAACAAAAAAAAACAACCACACAGGAAATGTAGCGGGTCAGACTCCAGAGAATCTCAAATGTAACTCGCAGGCACACGAAAATAAGCAACCACACACACATATATATCGAACGCAAACACACACAGAAGGTTGCAATCCTAAGAATCCCACCAAACAGCACCAAATGCATGTGTTTCTGCAGAGCATGTCAGTAACACTGGCAGGGTGGTGTTTGGTTCCCACTGGGCCCAGCCTTCTGAACATTTAACATTAAAAGAATCGTTTGACATTCTGACAAATTATTTATTTTTGTTTTAATTAGTGAGCTTTAGAGGTGCTGATTGGCAGATTTTGTTACCTTTGGACAGAGCCGGGCTAGCTGTTTCCCCCCGTTTCCAGTCTTTATGCTAAGCTAAGCTAACCACCTCCTGGCTGTAGCTTCATAGTGACAGTGGTATCAATCTTCTCATTTAACTCTAGGCAAGAACTTTTCTGTCACAGTTAAATTCAAGATTATCACAAAGTGGGTTTTATTTTTCGTAGTTTTGGCAATTATTCCTATCAATGATAACACTGTGGTCCAAAATTCCAAAAGACCAAAATTCTAGTCACTGTAAACACAGAATAGTACATAAGTCTGTATTGTAATATTTGTGATTTTGTTTTTACTGTAAAGGCCTTTTTAGTTTTGGTGGCCGATCACTGTTCATGTAAACTACACCGTCTGTTTAATCCAAGCAAACTGTAACCAAGCACCACTTCCTGTGTGACAGGAAAGAGCTACAGGGGCACAGAGTGTTAACAATAGTAAATGAAACCTCACCACTGTATGTGTGCAGAATGTCACTTTCATGTCAGTTATGATCAATTTCCTGCAGTAAATAAAAAGTGTTGTTAGTTGGTTTGTTACTCACCGTGGGGACGTATTCAGAGGGAAACTTGTTGGTGGTGTAGGAGATGAGAAGGCAAGTCTTTCCCACCGCACCATCACCCACCACCACGCACTTTATAGTCTGCATCTGAGGAGGAAGGCAGGAAATTAGGGAGAAAAGAGAGACAGAGAGGAAGAAAGAAGGCAAGGCAGGGAGAGACAGTCTTTGGTTATTGATGAGATCACTGGAATCGAGAATTGACAAACTGTAATCAGGTGAGACTAGAGACAAATCCTGCTGAACCATGCAGCTTTTTAAATTTCAGTTTTCAGATCCACATCTGGACAAATTGAATACACTGATTTTTTAAGGGTTTTTTTTGTCAGTTGGTGAGGCTAAATAAGTAAAGTGCAACATACAGATGCCATGTCAACTAACATAATTTGGTGAGCCAGGATGTGTGGATGGATCCGGGGAGCAAATGTGATAAAACTGCTGCTTTTCTAGAGAGTTGAGACATGTGGACACTGGGTGGGGAACAGGACACCCGACATGGACTGGTGTCTGTTGCCCTTAAAGCTCCAGTAACTTGTAATGGGCAATTGTCCTATTTTGAAATTCTGTAAACAACTATCAGAATAATCAAAATAGCCTAATCATCGGATTCATTAATAATGAAAGTAAACATTTGCTGCCGTTGCAATGTAATTAGATTATTTAACATTTCCTGTTACACTTAATTGTGTCTCTGACACCTTTTTTTTTTTTAGTATTTTCTGACTTCTTATCCTTCAAACAGTAGATTTATTAATCAAGAAAAAAATTCACATCAATTGATAATGAAAACAATACACTAAAAAAAATGGCAAATGATTTCTGCCAGGCACTTTGAAGATGTTACTACATCCCAAACACAGAGCTGGTTAGTAAAAGGGTTTATTTATGTGTCCAACTAACTTTGAGAACTACAGCCTCTAAGCAAAATGAAAGATTCCTGCCCTTTTTTCTCGTCTTGTATGTTTCAGCTGCATGTAAACAACCTGCAGCCTTCAGGTAGGGGCCTCCGTAAGCAGACAAAGTGTGAGACAGTTAACAGAAACAGTGGTAGCTGTGTAACGCAGCTCACATACCCAGGCCGGGGCTTAATTAAGGGGGACAATGGTAAAGAGGTATGGGCTGCCACTTCATCACTGGCTCTTTGTATGGGCCTTTTGGCAGCAGCAGCACTCGGCTGAACTCTGATGAGTCAGGGACAAGTTAACTGGTCATCTGCAGGGACGATGACACCAGTTATGTCCGTGCAATTCATTCCCGAGAGATATTTCACATGCAGACAATTCTGGAAAATGCAGCGATTAGTAGCAAACATGTCTTTTCAATGCACTATTGTTTCTTGTAAACGCTGTGATCTGCATCATGTTGGTAAGTTGTTTTGCAAGCTGCAGCCTTTGGAGATGCAGCAACTGATTAGTTTCATTACTGGTTCAGTTTTTCATTTTCATTAACAAACTACTCATTAACTCTACAAAGTGTCATCTTTTACAGAAGCACTCCTTAAAGATCAGTGGATGAATTGATTTGTCAAAAAGACAGAAAATGAATCGCCGACAAATATGATCATCATTTAAACAGGAGCTGTTTTCAGCTTCTCAGATGAGCGGATATGCTGCTTCTCTCTGTCTAATTATCATTTGTATCTTTGGGTTTTGGACTGTTGGCCGGACAAAACAAAAGAGTATGTGAAGATGTTTGTTACTGTTTTCTGACATTTTATACACTATAAAATGAATCAACATATTAGTTAATGTTAACGAAAGTAATAGTTGCAGCCCTAGTCATGTCTCAAAATTATTAAATAGTCGATTTCTCTATAAAATGTCCAAAAAATACTGAAAAATTATAAAACCAAGTTATAATTTGGTGTGTGTGTACATTTGCATGCAAGTATACACTTTATACTTTTTAAAAGCATTCCAACTATTTATTGTGTTATTTTATCCTTTGTATATATATATATATATATATATATATATATAGATATAGATATAGATATATATGATATGATATAGATATAGATATATATATGTATGTGTGTGCTCTCTCTGCTGCATATACTATTTAATTACACCATTAAGGATAAATTAAGTTGTTTAATTGAACTGAATATGTGGAGATATATGTATATGTCGGGGCATGAATGTATATGTGTATATATGACCACATGTCAACTGCATGCATTAAAGAGCTGAAACGATTAATCAATTTCTCAGTCGAGAGAATAAAGAATTAATTGGCAACTACTTTCAGAATTAATCACATTTCTCTCATGGGAAAAGACTTTATCTTAAACTCAAATATATTTAGTTTAAACTGATCGAAAACAGAGAAAAACAACAAATGTGCATGTTTGAGAAGCTGTAACCAGAGAATGTTAGCAATTAATCCATTATCAAAATGGCTGGAGATTAATTGTTAATTAATTTTCACCTACAGCCAAAACATTCCTCATGAAAACAGACAGTAAAGCTTCACAATGTGAAATGAACATGAAAGTAAGGTAACATGTAAGGTACTGCCTACAGGATTAGTTTCCTGTGAGCATACATGCTGTTATTCCTTCAGTATTGCTGCCAGGTGACAACTAAGACATCACAGAAGAAAGTTTTTACGGACTGTGTTAACTTCAGTGTTTAGCTGCTTTTCAGTCACTTCCGCATAGAAAACTGGCAAGAACTTACAAAAACCTAATTACCGACTTTATCGCAAGTCAGCTCGTCAGTTAGTTTGTTTGTACAGAGTTATGAAAAGATACTGTCACTACTTGTTGACAGCATTTATAAGCAACTACTAGCTAAATGTTGAAAGGTTTACTCCTGCGAAGCTAGCCTACGTTAGCTAAGTTAGGTCGGTAGCAGCTAACATGAAGTTACATCCGCCAGACCCCCACCCTCAACAAAAACGCCCGTTTTAAATGAGTTTAAAATGAATATAACGACAAAGCAACACTTTTGAGGGATACATGTATACTGCTTCATAGAAACTCAGCCCTGTAGTTGCTCTGGTTTACCAACAACAATCACACCGGTAACTTTCAGCAGAGATTTAACAGCCAAGCTAGCAGAGTTAGCTAAAGGAAATCGTTTGTTTTGACAGCTGCCGGTTAGCAGACTTAGCTGTCAGCAAGCTAACAGTCACAGCTTTTACAATGAAAAGAGTGACTTTAAAGTATATGGCTGTTTTTCTGCTGATATATCAGCATTTATCGCCACTAAATCACAGTTAAAAGACAGTAACAGCTACTACCTTGTCTGTTCGCAGCCGCTGGAGTGCTGGTAATGTTGTGCTACGTTCAGGTGCTTCCCGTAAACTCCCTCTTCCTCCAGTGCGGAAGTCGGAAATATGACTTGTGGTATGTTCATGTTCCTCTGACTATATTGTTGTTAATATGGGTAATGATTTTTGTTTTCCCATAACGTGACGTCTGGTTTCCATATTTTTCTCAGATCTAAAGACAAACAATTGCAAATATGTTTAAGGAATTCAAACTTAACGTTTATGCAAATGAATAGTCTGACTTTAAAAAAGGCTTCTTAAAAAACTTAATCTTAAAAAATCTTTGTAACACTTAATTGTTCTTTTAATATGTCAATCATGTCCATATATGACACTTAAAGATATGATGTAGGTATAGCTTAACTGCTAATGACATTTAAAAAAGGGCTTTAATTTATTCATACATTATATTAATTATCAACTTTTAAGAGCAAACAAACCAAAACTGGCATTTATAGTATTTCCACAATAATGCTGACTCTGTGTCTGTTGAGGACTACTACAGACTGAAAGATGGACTAGTTTCTCAAAGACCATCAGAGGGAGATGAAGTACAGACTGTTGGTGTTTTCAGGGTTACTGCATTGCCGTTTTAGGGTAGTGACATGGCATTCATTTGCTATTAGCTCTGTCCCTCCTCTTTTTCTTCAGGCAACCTCCATAGATTTTTGGTCAACTGTAGGTATGTTTGCACACAGTTAACATACTGGATATGTGTGTGTACTGTATGCATCAACTCATACACTCAGAAAAAAAAAACATTTTTACATTGAAAACACCTTATGCATCGTTAATTCAGCCTGTCATATTTAGCATATTTGGAGAATGTGGGAACTTGACTGAAATTCAACATATATACAGTATATAATTGCAATTAAATAATGCTTTGGTGCTTTTGAGGCTACCCCATATGATAAATGGTATGCATTTTAATCAAGATGAGCTGTATTTCAGGCTAAACAGGTGGATAATGTAAGTCAAAATGGGCTTACCTGCCATACATTCCTGTGTATGGATGAATGGAAGCCAAATGATTCTAATAATATATAGAGGATGACAGTGGGAGCTGTGGGTTCAGACCCACAATGTTGCCTGTGCATTACCACCAGAGCTGTGGACTCAAGTTGGTCTTATAAGTCACAAAAATGAGGCTTGACTTGTACTTGACTCCCTAAAGACTTAACTTTACTTGAACCTTGGAAGAAAGAAAAAACAGTCAAGCAGAAAGTTTTGGCAAGGCTGACTTCCTGGTGCCTTATCAGCTCTACTAATTAACTAATGGTTTTAACACTGATAAATCATGCTGGGAATAAGAGTCAATAAAAGATCTCATCTTGTGAGTTTCTCAGATGGTTTATTTTGGCTAAACTAAAAAGGAAGTGAGTATTTAGCATGAGCAGCGATACACAGAGAGTTCATCAACAAGGAATCAATTTAAAGGATGAAAGGCAGAGAGAAAGTAATAAAGACCTTCTGTATTATGTCTTTAATTGGGATGAAAGTGTTTGTTTTGGCTGGCCTGGCTGGCCGTGGTGTGCCGTAGGTGGAGGGGAGCTCGCTGAGGGAAAGGCCAGTCGACCTTCAGTGGTAACGCAGCAGAAAATGAGATAATTACAATGCGAGGCACTTCTCCCTTACCCTTTCCCTCCGGATGGCTTCTCTCTTTCTCTCACTTCACAAGCATTTCATTGCACTTTGATCTCTCCTGGGTTTTTTTCTCCTTCTTCTCTTGGTTGCTGCCTCCTGGTTTCTCTCTCCTCTCTCACCCCCATCTTTCTCTGTGTGTGTGTGTGTGTGTGTGTGTGTCTGTCAGTCGCTCACCCGTGACTAACCGGTGGGATAGATGTCAAGGACGTTGTGCTGCTTGTCTCCCAAAGATAATCCCATTAAACTCAGGAATTTAATTATAGATTATCTCACACACTGACACTCACACACTCTCTCTCTCTCACACACACACACACACACACACACGCACACACGCACATATAGATACATACCTCCAGAAGCGTGCACACACAGGTGTACAGTGCACCTGCTTGTGCACAGAAACACACAAAAATACATAAACTGGTACACCAAGATATAACTCGCCCATGAAGAGACATTGTATCATACACAAATACATGAACACAAACACACACACACACGCACACACACACACACACACACTGGCTTCACCCTGTTGCCCTGTCAGTGTGTATCAGTGTCTCCCTCCAGTCGGCATTAACCACTTCACCAGTCTGTTTTTAGAGCAGCAAGGACGCAGCTCAACATGAATTTGCAGTGAACAAAAGGGAAGTAAAACAAATGCACAGAACTCGTCTGAAACACAGTTTACTGTCACTGCCATATAAACTGCAGGTAATCATAAAAGACATGTTGTACGCAGGCAAAGAAACTGATTCAGCTTTTGGTAGGTTTAATCCATTGATCAAACAAACAAACAGAGTTCCATCACGCCTCTCCTCCCATGTCTCTCTCTCGCTATGGTTGTGTCCACCCCACCAGGTGCCTTTCCTTACCCCAATTACCAACCTTACATATACTGTCTGAGTGAGATGTGCTCCTAGTGCCCAAAAACTACAAAACAAAACAAATACAACATATAAAAACTACTGATAATAATAATCAAATAGTGAAATGGCTTCTACATTACTAGTTAACTGAAACTAACTTAATCTTCATGGGTTAAAGTGACAAAACAAGCGAACAAAAACCAAAAACAAACAGAAGACAGCTAACCTTCTCTCCTGCTCTATCCTCGTTCCAGATCTTTGAACTGCTGCTCACATCTAGATATTAAGAGATATTAAGATACTAAGAATAGAGACGCCATCCATGGTATGGATAGCTAGGTACTAGTTAGGAAAAAGTGATAAAATTATATAAAAATGGCATAAGTGTGCGCAGCTGTACAGGTTGCTGTGGGTCAGCTTGCAGAAATAACAACTGCTCCTAGCAACTGCTATCGCAGCGGGACAGATGACACTCGCTTCTTATTGGTTGGGGCAAAACAAAATAAAGACACCCCTTTCCCAACAAAAAAAACACAAACATGAAGTCAAGGAAAAGAAATGGCAATTCAGTCAACAACAATTACTTTGTTAACATGCACAAACAACAGTTCATCCATCTGCCCATTACTTCTGTGTTGAGTCTCTGACTATAGTGTGGGTCAAAAGACTTTGGGAAGCTGTGCAGAGTCACTGTGCCTTGTCAAGAGATAGTTCAAGCATGTCACACCACCAAAAACCCTAAATTGTTTGCGTACAGATTAAACAAAGGATATATATGATATTAATTGAGCTTTAGAGGTGGTAATAGATGTATATTCAGCTTTAGATAGAGCCAAGCTAGCTGTTTCCCCCATTTCTCCAGACTTTATGCTAAGCTAGGCTAACCATGCCCAACTCCAGCTCTATACTTAACACACAAACATGAGACCGATATTAATGTTCTCATCTCACTCTTGGAAAGAAGGCAAATTAGCATATTTCCAAAGATGTGGCACTATTCTTTGAGTCTACAGATTTGACATCTTGCCATGCAGGGATTGTTGAGTCAGGAGGCTGATTTTCATCTTGCGTTTTTGGGGTTGTCAGCCACCTCGTAGCACACCTGGATCAACCAGGGGTTATGTGCCTTGCTCAAGGGTACATTGAGTATCAATGGCCATCATGGGACTAACCGAGTGGTGTGGCAAATCAAAATAAATCCATCATTTGGCGGCGTTAGAGCACAGCACCTTTTCCTGCTTTCACAGTGATTCCTGCTGCAGCATTGATTTCAGTGCTTGTGTGGTTAAATACTCACACACACACACACACACACACACACACACACACACACACACATACACATACACACACACCGAGAGCATCATAATGTCTGAGTGTGGCGGCGAAGGATGGATTATGTAACTGTATATACATCGACTGAACCCCGCTGCGGCACCAGAGAGGAGGACAGGGAGAACCGGTCCTCCCTTCATCTATTTTTACCTCCTCTGTCGGGCGATGATCCTCTGCACCCCGTCTTTATCCCTTCATCCCACCCCTCCGTCCATCTCCTTCTTATTAATTAACCCTCCTCTTCCTCTCTCCATCTCACCCTCTCTGAGTCATCTCCCCTCCCCCCTCTGTCACCCTCCTCCCGTCCTGTTTTCCTCTCCCTCTCTCTCACTCTCTTCCTCTCCAGTATTTTCTCGGTCGCCGTGAAAGGCAGAACACACACACACAGGCGGCAGGTAAAGGAAGGAAATCCTCTCTTCCTCTTTTCATCCACTCAGGAGGTTTTGTGTTTTTACATCCATTATTTTTCTTTCTTTGATCTCATATCGATTGGCTGCTTAGTGCAGAGAGGATGCAGAATGATGCTGCTGGTGTGACTGTGTGATATGGAAATGCTTCAGTTGTAGGTGTTACTGTAAATGTGTGTGTGTGTGTGTGTGTGTGTGTGTGTGATTTTGCTTCATGCATTTTCTCTGATTCCTTAAAAAAAATGGCCATCATGTTTGTGTGTGTTTATGTGTATATGTGTGTGTGAAAAGAGGCAGGAAAGCATTCATGTGTTTGTGTGCATATACAGAATATGTGTGTATGTGTCAGTTTTAGGTGTTACTGTGTGTGTGTGTGTGTGTGTGTGTGTGTGTGTGTGTGTGTGTGTGTGTGTGTGTGTGTGTGTGTGAAATGGTTCATGTCTTTTAATATGGCAGGCATAGGAACGTGTGTGTGTGTGTGTGTGACTTTGCTTCATGCATTTGGTGTGTATGTTTGTTTATGTGTGTTTTGGCTGCAGAAGTATTGTGTGTGTGTGCGTGTGTGTGTGTGTGATTTTGTTGCATGTATTTTCTTCTTGGATTTTCTTGGAAAATGGCTGTCAAGTGTGTGTTTGTGTGTGAGTATGTATGTGAGTTTGTTCAGCTGTGTATTTTGACTGCAAGAATATTGTGTGTGTGTGTGTGTGTGTGCGCGCGCGTGCGTGCATGTGCGCGTGTGTGTGTGCGCAATGAGATCATGCAGTCAATTATGGTCGAGTCCTTGGTATATCAAGTGTGTTGGTTGATGTGTTTTAATATGGCAGGTGGGAGTGTGTGTGTGTGTGTGTGTGTGTTTGATCTTGATATCTCACATGGAAGGAACTGAAATGTGTGTATTTATGTGTGTGTGTGTGTGTGTGTGTGTGTGTGTGTGTGTGTTGGATATCTGCATCTTTGGCACTCTGTGTGATGTGTGGGTGGAGGAGAAGTGTGTGTGTGTGTGTGTGTGTGTGTCAGAGTACTTGTGATAATTGCAAGTTGAAGTGAGTGTGTGTATTATGTGTGTGTAAATGTGGACACATTATTAGCATTACGTATGTGTGAGACTGCTCCACTTCATCTGTGTGTGTGTGTGTGTGTGTGTGTACACCATACGTGCAGTGATCAGCCTTCTGTTCCCCCTCTTCCTCTTTATCCTTCCTCTCTTCATCCCTCCATTTCTCCTCTCTTCTTCAGCCAAACAGGGTCATTAAATTATTTATCTCTCTCGCTCTCTCTCTCTCTCTCTCTCCACCTCCTCTATCTCTCTCGCCCTGCCTCGTTTCCACTCCCTCTCCATTTCCTCCTCCATCACTCCCTCCCTCTCTCTCTCTCTCTCTCCTTCCTCCTGGCCATTCTCTATGTCTCTCTCTCTCGCTCTCTTTCTCTTTCCATATATTTATATTGAAACACATCTTTCACCACTCATTCCTCCGTTCTCTCTTTCTTCATTTGTCTCTCTCCCTTCATCTCACCACATATATTTACTAAGACTAGGTACAAAAAAAGATTTTCCAATTAATTTCGATTTTCAATTAAATGATCTAATCCTGACTCATAAAACCCGAAGACTGATCTTTGCATCTTTGGCTTTTCTCGGTTACGTTGTACATGTAGGTGTCACTTGCTGTAAATGGCACAACTTTATTTTTATAGATATTGATTTTTTTCGTCGATCTATAGTTGAGTTGGGGTGAGTCATTTCAGACGTCCAGGCTTCTGGAAGTAAACGTCACGTTCATTTGCTTCATGGTCAGTTTTGGCACGTGGAACTCTGCAGGTTGAATCATCAACTAACTTTGTGTCTTTTTAATATATAAAAGTGTCAAAGGTACAAAGCAGCGTACATAAAAATGTGAGGACAGACATTAACTACGACTCCCAAGGTACATTTTGTTATGGAAATCTAATCACAGATTCTTTTGTGTGCACTGCTGACGACGAGCAGAAGCTAAAGTTCAGGGTTCATATACCTGACAATACAAAAAGTGCTTTATGTTTACTATGTTTGATAAAATAATCTTAACTCAAGGTCCAGTTACTAGCCTTTTGTCATGGTCTTCATCTGCGGATGGTGTCTGTTCAGTTGTAATGGAGTTAACTTTCGACAACTTTTGTTCTCACTTTTGCACTTTAAGTCATTTTATATCCCAAAGAAAACAACTGGGTTGTTTACTTGAAAAATAAATAAAGTTCCCAGGGCGAATTCTGAGAAGCACTTTTATATATGAAATATGCATTTATCTGATGCAATTTAAAGGGTTACGCCGCTGAGTTTGGTCCAAATGGGTGAAGCAGTGGCCGAGATATCCTGACTTATAGTCTCTAGTATTGGTCAAGCTCCACAGACGTGGTCCTACGTTTCCCACAATGCAACTTCCTGCATCTTTTGTTAGACGCTTCTTTCCGGGTAAATGGCCACATCTTTCAAACTCCAAGTCTGGGTTATTTTTTCAGACTTCAGAAAGCTCCTTTCAGAGCAGCAGAAAACATAATGCAACTGTTATCACAGCCTGAGTAATACTCCTCATGATGAATAAACTGATCTCGGTGTGTAAAATCGGTGGCGTGCCCCTTTAATTTTCAAGAATCGAACTGAAATTAATCAAGAAATCAGAGATTCAGCATTTCTATCCATCTTCCGTTCCGTTTTGTCTTTCTCGTTTTATCTATGACTCTTTTCCTTTCTCTTCCCGTCCCTCTCCTCTCTGCATTTGTCTCTCTCTCAGCCCTCCCTCCTCTCCTTCGTCTTTCTCTATCTCCCCATACAGAGATGCTGCAGATATAAAGATAATAAATATGTTGTCCTGCGTGTTCTCTCTCCTCGCGTGTCTTCATCCCTCTCTCCCTCATTCACTCTCTCGCCCACTCACGTGTTGTTTTTTTTGTTTTTTTCTAGCGCTGGTATATTTTCTGCTGAGCACTGCAGTCTCTGGTAGGTGTGGTGTGGTGCGTTCATGGGTGTCCTCCCTCTGCTGCTGCTGCTGCTGCTGCTGCTGTAGAGCTTACGTAACTCACAGCAACGTGCACAAACAGCACCGGGGCGAGAGACACTGACAGAGATGGAGGAAAGAGAGAGGAGAGAGAGGGATGGAGATGAGCGTTATGAGATAAACGCACTGAGGTGGTGACAGATTGGAGAGGAGGAATATGTGTTTATGGATATGAGACAAGTGTGTGCAGCAAATATTGAGAAACACCCTGCTGGTGTCATGCAGAGTATCGTAAGAAGTATTCAGGTCATTTACTTAAGTAATAGTACTACTACTGCACAGTGAAAATACTCGACTGTAAGTAAGAAGTATCAAAAGTATCAAAAGTATCAAAAGTAAAAGTACTCGTTATGCAGTAAACTGGTCCCTGTCGGTGTTTTCCTGTTATATCTGATGTTTCTGGATTAATATTACTGCATCATTAATATGTATGTTGCATTTTACTGGTGTAGATGTTTAAGGTTGAGCTCATTTGAACTCCTTTATATACTGTTGGCTAGTTTAATCTAAAGCAATGCATCATGGTCTATAAGATCATCATGTGTTTGTAGTGTCGCTGTCCTGTGAGAACCACTTTCATTTAAATCCAATCTGGAGGATGGAGGGCCTCACATTTCTCTCACAAGCAGATTTAAAGAAGTCAGAAATGGAAAATACCAGAAACAAACATGAAAACATTTCTGCCTGTAACGCCTGTCAGTCACGTGAACATGGTACTAAAACACCATCCATAAGCTGAAATATCTTCTTAATGAAACAATGCTTTTGTAATTAACCACCAACACAAACATAATAAGAACCAAAACCAGCTGTTTTCGCCCTAATAAGTCTTTATAAAAATGATTTATTAATTCAGACACATGTAGCCAAAGCACAGGTTCCAGCAAACAAGCACTGAATTGTCACACTATAATATTATTGGACAGTATATTTTTAGCCACACTAAAAAACATGACATTTTGTACAGACATTTAAGGTGTCAAGTTGTCCAATACTTTGGTTTTTGACTAAATATATCAGCCTCAGCTGCACTTTGTGTTTAGTGCTGATTAGCAAATATTAGCATGCACACTTAACTTAACTTAACACACTTAACTAAGATCACAGGCGTCATTTACACTGGAGACGCTGGGGACATGTCCCCACCACCTTTTGAAATGGCCGATTTTGTTCTCATCACTTTTTAAAAGCTTAATTTGTTAAAAATGTTCTGATACCTTGCACCAAAAAATGTTAATTAACAAATGAGAACGCTGTGAGAACATACAATACAATGTAAATATAGAAGAAACAAGTGTGCATTGTCCAGTGATGCATATGGATGACTGTTACTTGTGTGGTCAGTGCTGTTGTGTGTTTTAGGCTGAGTATTTTTGTGTCGACTGTAGGAGCCTAGTAGTTTTGCCCTTTAGATGCGCATTTTCCCCCCCAACCCACCTCATACCGATCCCCCATTTCATTGCCTAAAATTTTTTTTTCATCTGAGCCCTTATGTCACCACAACTTCAACACAAAGTGACGCCCTTGACAAAGATGGTGACAATGATAAATATTATCGGCTAAACATCAGCATGTTAGCATGCTGACATTAGCATCTAGCTCAAAGCACCCCTGTGCCTAAATGCAGCCTCATAGAGCTGCTAGCATGGCTGCGGACTTGGAATAGGATTTAATATAGACATGAATTCACGCATGCTGACTAAAATGTATCTGGAGTAGGAATATTACATGTAACATATTCACTGTCAAACTGCCTGCTTTGAGGATGTGATCAGGAAAAAAAAATTGCAGAATTTCTGATGTGAAACTGTTGGCAGGCGTCGCCGTCTTGTATACTGCGCTGCTCCACCCTCAGGAGGAACTCTGCAGTACTCTAGGGTGGGGCTTCAAAACAGCAACAAAAGAGAGAGAGAGAGAGAGAAAAAACATAAAATGAATATAGGCCAGTATAGAAAATCACCCACGCATCAATCCCCCTGACTCTGGGAGTGTGGAAGTTTCTGTGTGCTGGCGGCGAGTCAGGCACCTTATCTGCTCTTTCTTATGCTGAGCACCAGTTATACATTTTGCTGACGCTTTTATCCCGTTACTTACAATGAGTGTAAGAACTGAATAAGCATAAATTCGCAGGCCATCAACGCTTGTAATCGACCAACAGAGAGGGAAACAAGGTTCAGAGCTGCCGTGAAAATGGATGATGGAAGTAGTCGCTCAGAAGGATCACGTACGAAAGAGGAGTCAGAGGAGGACAGGAAAAAACAGACAGGAGGAGTGATGTGATTTTGCAGCAGGTTAAAAGCAACACACGGGGGAATTTATGTCCCAGAGGAAGAGACGAAAGGTGACAGGGAGACAAGCAAAAGAAAGAAATGTGCAGCGTTTAATGTCTTCAGGAGGGTTTTACATAAACAGAATGTGTTTGCGTTCAGGCTGTGAGTCAGATAAACACCAGAGGGAAGTTATAGAGGGAATATGACAGCAAAAGAACATTGATTATACAAAGAAAGACAGACGCTGCCATTAAAACAAAACTGGTCTGAATGCTGTTTTAATATGCACATGCATATGTGTTGTTAGTCATGTGTTGCATTGGCCACAAACATCATCAAAAAAGAGCAGGAAAAGGAAAAAACACAAGATATTTACACAAGACCGCTGTACATTGACTCAATAAGGTGTTTAATGGGTTTAAGGAACGATCGTTGGACAAACAACGTATTTTGTCATTTAATTTGCAGGATTTGTTGGTTACTTCCTCTGTGGCCACCAAAAAATAAACACTCACGTGTGAGGAAATTATATTTCTGGCTACATTTCCGTGCACACTGACTGTCGACTATGTTGTACGAATTGCTGCAAATTCTGAAGTTTTCCCCTCGGTATCGCAGCTCTCAGCTTTTGGTTTTATTTGCCACTCACTGTTAAAAAAGTGATGTCAATACATCCCTTGTAATGTGCATGCTGGCTTACTGGCACACTTTAATGGAACTGAGTCATCATTAATGTAATTATTTACACCTGCATTCTTGCTCTAATTCATTGTACCATGTAAAATGCAATTTCCCAATGGATTTCACTTACAATATCTGTTTCTCTCTGTAGGCAACACAGTATAGTTTTGCATTGATGAATGAAGAGGAACAGTGAGAAAAGATGTGTCCACAGGAGTTGACACACCCTCTGACTCTCTGTCACTGCATTTGAAAGGACAGCCTCAGTACAGTGACAGGTTTCTGCAGGCTAGCAGCGAGCCAGATTTAGCTCCTCACAGATCGATAAAGTATTCATACAGTACGGAGACGACGAGGACGGCATAACAGGCCTTATTTTGACATATCGTTGCAGTGCTGCGTGCCTGGAATATCAATGAGGAGAAAGAGGGGAAACACCCACAGAGGAAATTAGCATGGATGATAGTGAAATGACAATGAGGACGGAGCTCCTAATGTTTTGGGGGTTTAGGTTCGTGTACGTTAATGATGTCATGGTGATACACAAATTTAAATCAAACACAATTCATACATTTTTAACCTTGTGATGTGGAGCAGTTCAGTCTCTCACAGTGAGAAACAAAAGAGAAGCGAGTCCTTTCATGTTAATAATTAGAAGTGAAACTGAGGAGTTTGTTTTGGACATGAAGCAACAGACAGCTGCTCTTTAATTTAAATCCATATCTGAGATCACATCTGACCTGAATATGTCTTTATGGTACAGGGTTGGGTTGCACCAGCTATTTGTAAACGCAGCACTAAGTTACTAAGAAGAAATAACTTTAAAGATTTCAGTAATGTGTAAATCGATTGCCGAGAAACATCTATGTAAACAGGAAGTCACTGTACCATCACAAGCTGTAACATAACTGCCACAAAATAACAGTTTTCGGAGGCCAAACGTCATATTAAACTTGACTGTAAGTCCTTTGTGAATGTAGGTATGACTTTGTTAGATTTATATATGCATAAATGGAGAAATGTGTGTTTCAGAGGTAGTTTTTGTGAATATTTTTGTAAAATGCAAATTTACACGGTTATGAAATAGCATTATGGTTAAAGTGTTGGGTCAAATAGGTCAACTCACGTTAGCAAGCTAATGTTGACATTGGTTTTGTCAGTTGGTTCAGTTAGCTATGTAGCGGTTACACCTGGCAGCTCCAGGGTGAAAATATTAACTATCAAGTAATATGTACACAAGAACTAGTTTGTGAGCTGGTGCACACGAACTCTGTTATCATCTCCAAACCAATTAAGTTTAGTTTGTTTAGTTTAGTAATTAAACTGGTAAAGATTAATTTAAATGTTACCTGATCATAATAAGTTGGAAACAGTTGAAGAGAGATTTTCCAAAACTCACTTAATCGACTTTGACTTCAGTCCAAGCACATGGCACCTCTCGTTTATGTTAGCACGTAGGCTATAATATCCAATATTAGCATGAAATCCTTCAAAAAAATCGCAGTGGACTCAGGGGACTGCGACTTTAGAGGTCTGATGCTTCATTTTTTAAGGTCAAAAGTGAACATTTTAGCAAAAGCACTACGTGTAAAGGTGACCTAAAATCCTGTAAATGTTGCTACTTGCTGGGTGATTTTTGATTTTAAAAAAACAGAGCACCTGCCAGATTGGTGCTGCCGTGCGCTAACCTACTTTAGGCGAATGCTCTTGTGGTCGAGCTGTTTTTCAAGGTGTCGAATGGCACCCAGAGATGCATCTTTCCTGCATTAGCGCTGCAGGATTTTCCGAGCTGTCTCTCCTGGGAGAGAAGAAGCAACAGCATCAAACAGCAGCGGTAGAAAGAAGAACCTACAGTGATTGTGAAAGCAGTACCAGAGTCAGACTGATGGACTAAATGAAATCCAAAAACCTCTCTTCTTGTTTTCTTTTCCTTTATTTAACCAGGTAAAAGTCTATTTTAAAGAGACACCTGGCAGAGAGCAGAATATTTGGTGTACATACAGTACATGTATTTAAATGCTCAATGCATCTGAAACTTACCAAAACTAAAAGGTTTTGAATAAACATAACTAAACATAGATGTAGGGAATATTGATCTAGAGACCATTGGCAATGTCAGGCAAGTTTATGTGTAAAAAGCACTTCATACAGAGCATATTTCAGAGTGTTTTATGGACACAAAGCAGTAAAAGTAAAGTAAGTAAGTAGTCTTAGACTGTCGTGTCACTGAAAGGCCACTGGTGGGAGTTTGTAGCAACAGTCCTGTGTTGTTTTTAGCAGGATACTGACGTGCTAGCTGATCATTCAGTGCACAAACTGCAGCTATATTCTCAGAGTCATAAGGAAACAGCATTTTGAAAGTTCAGCCAGCCATAATCCAGTATATTTCTTGTTTAAACAGGGTGTTTGGGCTGTGACATTAAAAACAGGGACGAGCAGTTTTAAATTGTGAATGGGGAGGTTGGACTGTAAGAAAGGAAGGACGTGACATTGTTGCATGCTAGGCATTCTAAAAGAATAAATTATAGCCTCTGGTGACTTGACACCAGTGTGCCACTTCTGCAGCTGTGAGGTTGCACGTGTTAGCTGATCGGAGAAGCAGACAGAGGTTTGGGTTGTTTCAGAGTCTGTGACGGTTTTGTTGGTTTCTGGTGCATCGTGTGAAGATACACTCACCTTCCCTTGAAGGAAAAGTAACATTACATATCTAATGCAAAGAAAACTAGTTCCTAAGTGAACAAAGAAGTCACTGCTGGAGGATCAACCATGAGAATGTTAGCAAGACCCAACATGCACCTGCTGGTTACGCAACATGCCGAGATAATGTTAATCTTTACCATAACCCCCATAATGACGCCTGACTGTTCACAAATTGCTAGGCCCGGCCTGACCGCACCTCTCGCACCCCGACACACTAAACATTTACATGTAGAACATACATATGTTTTCCAGAGAGCCAGCTGAGTGCAGAGTGTCCTCTCTCTGGAGCTCTGCTCTCCTGCGACCTCAAACGCACCAGCAGCTAAAACGTCTCTGCTGCAGCTGCTGATTGAACACCTTTGTTTCGTTCCATTCTCTCACGGTTTATCGCAACTTTTCCACATAACTTTTCTTCTTATTCTTGCAACTTCGAATGTAACAAAGTACAAACTTTTTTTCCCTCATTTCTTGTATTTGGAAATGTTGACAATAACAAAACACTGTGATGTACTTAAATTAATATTTCCATTATTTTGATACAACAAACAACATATCCACCCACCCGTCCCCCAAGTACAAACTTGAAATAAAAAATGACAGATTTTTAAAAGTACGAGTACACAAAAAATGACTTTGTTACAGTTACAAGAGTAAATGTAATTTGTTACTTCCACCCTTGACTGGCAAAAGTAATTAATAAAACAAAGCAAATTAGAAAAGTAATTTTTTTGGTGACTTTGAAGATGTAAAGAAGCAAAATGTGAAGCAAAATTGCAGAATTTTCAAATATTTTACTGATTTTCACAGATTTTTGTTTTATGTCACAATTGCTTACATCTCATTAGCGTTGGCTAGCTAACCTGAAGTAATGCCCAAAGTATAACTTGGGCTAGCGTTAGTCAATATTTGGAGCTCTGTGGCAAGGAGGAATGAGATCAGGCTTTGGATACATTCACTGATGGTTTTGTTGACAATAAGAAAAATATCGCAATGCAGCGTTACCAAATCAAGTTTCCAGTCTGGATGAAAGCAGTGACAAACAGATGCATAATTTACTCTGTTGCTCTGACTTTTACTGCAACCTGCTTCCAGAAACAGCAAAGTAACTGCAGTGTGTGTGTGCGTGCGTGAGACAACCCAGCCCTCTGTGGTGAGCTTTGATTTTCACAGCGAATCTGCAGTGATGTTGTTTCTCGTCTCCCCTGACAGGTTGCTCTCTCTATGTGTGTGTGTGTGTGTGTGTGTGTGTGTGTGTGTGTAAAAATAGATATTTTTACTCATGAGATTTCTCTGTTTCCATCATTCTTTCTCCCCCTTTTTCAATTCCATCTGAAGCTGACTTAACCAATATAACTGTCAAAAGTCATTTTACCGTATTACCAACAGGATGAACAAAACATATTGCAAAGTAAAGAAATCATAACATAGCTTATTTTCCTCTCTGTGCCTCTCAGGATGTCGATCGTCAGCATCGTTGCCAGGGAGATCTTGGACTCCCGGGGAAACCCCACTGTGGAAGTGGACCTTCACACAGAGAAAGGTGACTGCCGCCGAGCCTGTCTGCAGATATCAGCGGAAACAAAACAAAACATAATGTTCACCACGCTGATGTCTGCTCAGATTCATCATGTCAGAAATTTGCCAAAAAGCGCTAAGAAAGCTTGGCAGCGCTACAGCATCTCTGCTGTAATCGTAAATTGTTTCTGACATCAACGACCTTTATTTGACCTCTGTCCAGATCAATCAATTCTCAGTTAAGGGAAGATTGGGGCTTAAAGTCTTCTTGTAGGCCGAAGGTAAACTGTATAAACATGCTTTCATAACCCCAGTGAGATCATTTTACTTACTGGTGACTGGTGTAAAAACTACACTAAAATCAGATTTATTTTTCTTGTTACGGGAAGAATAATGAAAATACAAACTCACCGGGTGGGAGGCACTCGTCTTAGTGAGTTTTAAGGTGAAAAAAAGGTGTAAAGTAACAGAAAACATGATTCCAACAAAGAGAAGAGTCTTGCATTACAGTCATGAAAGGCTAGATAATGTGCAAAGTGGGCAACTGCTCCAGGGCCATGTGTCATTTAGTTTGAAGAAATTCATTTTATTGCAAATTTGTTCTTTTGTTGTTTAATACTTACAAACATTACACAAGAGTCTATCAATAAGAGAAGAAGAATTACTTCATTAATCTCCTTCCTTCATTAAAAATAATCCAGGTACAGTGAATAGCAGAGTATACTAAAAAAAGGTGTCTCTCTACCTTTAAAGCAGTCTGGCTTTCTATCAATGTTAATAATACATAAAAATGTTAATTCAAATGAAGCACAAGTTTCTAACAAAACCAAAATAAATTTTACGAGACTGACTGTGTGGGTTCACCAGAAATGTTTCAAATATTTGGCTTGGGTTTGCTTAATTTCCAGACTTCATATATAACTTTAAATGTGTTTTAATTTGGGTGCACCACTCCCAAAATGGAGGGTGGGTGTCAACAGGTCTCAAAATCATTTCTGCCCACTGAGGTTTAATTCAAGCTAAGAAAACAGTCAGCAACTACAGTAACTGTAGAGTTAAAACTATGAACTGGATATTGGTTTAAAACCTTAATTCTTTCTCTCTACGTCTGTCTGACTTTCAGGTCTGTTCAGGGCTGCGGTGCCCAGCGGAGCATCCACAGGGATCTACGAGGCTCTGGAGCTCCGAGATGGAGACAAGAGCCGCTACAAGGGCAAAGGTACGAAGACATAACAACTGTGTTTGCATGCAAATTTACATTCTTCAAAAAGTTAAAGCTGCATGGTGTGATCTTTGACCACAAGGGGGCAGAACAATCCCAAAACATTCCTACAGATCACTGATTTAGCCCTCTACTAGCTAGACTCTGTTCCACTAGCTTCTGTAACTCATTGTATTTTCTCATAGTGTCATTTTAACAAAGATATTTCAGCATTCAACAACTACAGCTCCCATGATGCTTCGATATTTGCTGTTTTTTCTTCATTAAATCATTAAAATTTCAGTTTAGTTAATCTTGTACTGTCCAGTAAACACTTATCATATATCTTAGAATATGGACAAAATATCTCTTTAACATGTTTCAAGTGATTAAAGAAACCCAGTGTGAGAAAACACATTTAGCTACAGAAGCTAGTAGACAGAGGCTAATGCAGAATGCTATCAAAATGTTGAATACAGACATAATAATGGTGTCGATCTTCTCATCTAAGTCTTGGCAAGAAAGCGATAAGCGTATTTCCCAAAGTGTCAAACTATTCTTTTAACAGAGCTTGAGGTTTAATATTAGAGGGTTGTTGAGATCTCTCAGGAGTAGATTTATATTAACAAATCACAAACAGAAATGTCCAGCTTCACTACAATCCCACTACCTTCCCTCCTCTGGTTTTTCCCCTTTCTGACTCACTTACCTTCATTTGTCCTCTCTTCTAGGTGTTTTGAAGGCAGTCGGGCACATCAACGATACTCTGGGTCCTGCCCTTTTAGCCTCTGTAAGTCAGCAAAACGTTCATACAATATATTTGTCAATAATCGTATTTAAAGATGAGAAAGCCTGGTATATCCTCTTTAAATTCTTAGTAGGCCTGAGAGGGATTTGGGTACAGAGTTGTTCTTGTTAAAGGAAAGGAATTTGCTAGTTTTTCAGGTTGTAGCTGCAGGTTGTGAATATTAACAAGGGTACCACTCAAAACTGTGGTGTTAGCAGTATTTCTGACCTCCCAGTCAACAAAAAGGGATTATGTAAGTGTTGCTGAGAGCTGAATATAAAAAGACTTGATTCAGATTCGATCACATGGGATAGAAATTCACCCTTGATCCTAATATGTTTGGGCCTATTTGCCTTGATTGTCTTTTACTTGATGACACTCAGTTCTGGTGGTTGCTTGTCCCATTTCAGCGTCGCCCAGATTTGCCCAAATTTGGATTTTCTGTCCCCAGTAACTGACTAAAATGGCAGTAAACGATAAATCCAAACTCTAGCTTTCCTTTTAGAAACCTGTGTGTGACATCATGGATATTGTGTTCATGTGTGGTCACAGTCTATGGTCAGATTGAATCAGTTATTGGGGCTGAAAATGTCTGGTTTGGACTTTGAAGGTGAACAAAACGACCTTGTACAGCAGGTGACACTAAGCGCAGATTCAGTCGATCGATGTGCAGATGAGTATCACACATCTGGCTTGGCAGACAGGAAGCTGTGAGAATAAGATAAAGTCTTTTCAGTAACGGTGGTGAAAAGTGAGTGACAGTGTGTGTGTAATGTGTGGAGACGCTGTGAATGAAAGATGATGATAATGTGTGAGAAAAAAGAGTGAATGAGGTGTGTGTGTGTGTGTTTGTGTGTGCGTGAGTGTAATAGTATGATTCAGATATCTGCAGCAGTGCAGTATGGGTAATTTCCTCCAGCAGCAGATGTTTTGCCGGGAAATTAATCTTGATCAGTCAGGCGGGAAAAAACAGCCGAGCGGCTCCGAGACCCTGAACGTCACATCAGAGCGCATCACAGAGATGGATCGGTTATTTATATGAATTACAACAAAATGTTTTATTTGATTCCCTGCTGCTCGTTGTTTCCTTGTATTGATCCGTGTATGTTGATCTGTTGCCTCTGACATATGACTACCAGGCCTGTGAGTTTTGGAGTTGTGTGTATGGACTGCTGCTAATGAGTTGTGCTTCTTGGGATCAAAAAAGTTGTCTGAATCTGAATCTGGTGTGTGTGTGTGTGTGTGTGTGTGTGTGTGTGTGTGTGTGTGTGGTGTCATAGTGACGATGATAACACGAAGACCTTCATACATTAAGCACTTTCATCCAGTCAAAAACTAGATTAAAAAGTGTTTCACAGCTCACAAACAATATAAAACAACCACACATTTGAAAAATTTACAATGCAAATTTAAGGATAATAAATCTGAAAAATACAGTTTAAGAAAGAAATGGACTAGTCCGAGGCTCCTTTAGGCGAAGCCTGCGTTTTTTTTCTTAAACTTTGCTGAAGTTATTGATTTCCCAAAATGCCTTTTAATGTCAGGGAACAGGCCTGAAGCTTTACGTCTGGATTATTACGTTTATATGTAGAAAATGATAGTGATCACATAGTAAGATCACAGTCTGAAAACAAAAAAAACAACGACTAAAAAACCCAACAAAAGTTACAAGTTACATGTGTAACTATGGTTCTATGGAGACTATATGTAATACCTACCTGTAATGCCTATTGCTACCATCAGTGGTGGCCAGAAAGAATGAGGGTAGATTAGAGATAGATGTTTTTATATGTCTTAATAGACATATGAAGAAATACAAAAAACATGTCCCAGATCAGAGTGAACGTGACCTTGTCTTGCACTTTGGGGGGGTTGAGATCTTTCCCTTTTTGATTTGGTTTAAAGGACAGAATCACTCGATCTCTTCTGGAAAAATGCAAATTGTTGCAATGAACTGGAAAAATGTGGATTTAGTGTGCAGTTACACTTTAAAATAGATGTTTAATGTGATTGGTAGAATGTAAAAATTCATGGAATAATAAAGTGGAATACTGTAACTTTTACATTTGTACAGCAGTAATTTCTGTTATTTGTATGATATGTAATGCCGTTTTTACATCAGAACCTGACAAAAACTGATCCAAAATAGATCCAAATAGATTTCTGGGGAAACGTTAAAAACAAATTTTATGATATATGTTATACATTGCTCCACCTGTGCATGTATGTATTATTATCTATATGTGTGTGTGTCTGTAGGGCATCAGCGTGGTGGAGCAGGAGCAGCTGGACAACATGATGATCGAGATGGACGGCACAGAAAACAAATGTGAGTCAAAACAAGTCGGGATGACTAAACACCGCGTCGTCAGAGGTTACCAGCCGGCTGGAAAGTCCACAAAAGTGTTGTTGTTTTTTTTACTAAAAGCACTTTTGTCACAAAGTGGCAACAAGAGGCTTAAATACAGACGGGAACAAGACAGAGCAAATAGATTGCTGTTCCAAACAGGCTTTGGCACGACCAACGCAAACTCACGTCCTTAATGAACAAATAAATAAATGCACTGTTTGTTTATTTTAATCTACAACCATGACAACTAATCATTTCAGGCAGCAAGGTAAACAGCAGTGAAAGTAATGCTGTTGGGAGAAATTACATTCAGCCAGAACAGGAAACCTGTCAGACCGAACTGGAGATTTTAATTTACTTTCTGTCCGTGCAGAAATATACACGATTATATCCAGGTTTACCAGAAAAACAGGAGCTTAGATTCTTTTCATGCTGGTAACGCTTTTTTTCACTGTCACACTCAGTTAATCATTTAAGAATGGGAAAACAGCAAGTTACCAAACAAAATGCAGCTACAATTGAGTGAAAAAGATTTATTTACTTGCTATTTAATCAATAAAATCTGTCATTTAAGTGACTAAAGTCCATGGTAACAAGATATTTAAATGTTTCACCTATACGGGAAAATTAACCACAAATTAAAGGAGAATTCATTAAAGTGAATTTACAAAAAAATTATTAAAAAAAGAAATAAAATTGAGCTGAAAACTTTATTGCCTGATAAATATTATTATTTTTCATTAACCAGAATAAATAGTGATTTTTTTTGGTGCAAAACTTTAGTTTGTTTTTGGTCAAAATGATTTTCTTTTTCAACATGTGTTACATAAAACTCAACGTGACACTAAAGGAAGTCTGAACTGCCAGACTTACGTTAAAAGTAAAGTCAAATTAAATTGCAATTGAAATAAAAAGAAAGAATACATTTAAAAACACCAATAAAAGTCAGAAATTCTAGAAATACAGTAGCACGTGTTATTGACTGGACAGTAAAATGTTTTCCGTCCTGTCAAACAGCTCAGTTTGGGGCCAACGCCATCCTGGGAGTGTCTCTCGCCATCTGCAAGGCCGGTGCAGCAGAGAAAGACGTCCCCCTGTACCGCCACATAGCCGACCTGGCCGGAAACACAGAGCTGGTGCTGCCGGTTCCTGTAAGACACAAAGTCACTGCACACCTACAACAACTACACACTGCGCTGCAATATTTTATTTTTTACACTGAATATGTTTTTTTGGCAATTTCCTGCACCACTAAATGATTTTTAAAAAGTTAATGAAATTGTTTAAACTACCAAAAATAGTTTCCTGATAGCTGCTAATTGTGAAACTAACATTTAACAAAACAAGAAAAAACCTGCAAAACTTTTGTTTATATATATGTTACACTCTTTTCTCACTTACAAATATTTAATTATGTGTTTGCACGATAACATAATCTGGAATAATGACTTTCAGACTCAGTTGTTTGGGGGTGTTTGTGATGAACCCCAATGTGCAGGTGTTTACTGATGTTTCTTGATGTTTTTTTCCCTTTTATTTTATGTTTTATAGGCTTTTTAAGCTGCTAAAACATTATTAACTCCTCGTTTCCTCTCCTTGTCTCCTCTCCTCTCGTTTCCTCCTCTCCCCTTTCTTTTTCTGTCCTCTCCTCTCCTCTCCCCTCTCCTCCTCGTTTCCTCTCCTCTTCAGGCCTTTAATGTGATAAATGGAGGTTCCCATGCAGGTAACAAACTGGCCATGCAGGAGTTCATGGTTCTTCCTGTTGGAGCCGAATCTTTCAAGTAAGAGTTCACCTCCAAAACAATTTAAAAAACCTATAACATGAAGTATTTATATTTTTCCTTTTGTTTCCTCTCATTAAATATCTAAGATAAGGCTGTAAACACCACCAAGTCTGGGAAACTGGGATCCTTTTGATAAGGATGATTTGATTCTTTCTCTCCTGCTGATGTTGGTCCTATACTCCCCTGTCTTTCCACTCTCTGACGATCTCTGCCTCCGTCCCTCCGTCCCTCAGGGAGGCGTTGAGGATAGGATCGGAGCTGTACCACACACTGAAGGGGGTGATCCAGGAGAAATACGGCCAGGATGCCACCAACGTGGGAGACGAGGGAGGATTCGCTCCCAACATCCTGGAGAACAGTGAGGGTGAGGACGAGGGAATCCCCTATCTCTGTTAAATATCAGTTTGTTGTATAATTTACATTTCGGTTGAACCTGTTTAACCTCAACCTGCCTCGTCTCCTTCAGTTCCTTCGTTTAGCTAAATTCCTTTTCTTACTGAACATGCCGGGCAGAATGTGGAGAAAATTAGTACATGGAAACTCTGGAAAAGAAGCTCTCATTTTGAGGGATTGGCAGTAAAATCTGACTGAAATTCAGTGTTTACTTTGCTTAAATGTGAAATACATCACCATTAGTTTGCATTATGATAAATCA
Source organism: Maccullochella peelii (assembly GCA_002120245.1). NCBI lineage: Eukaryota > Metazoa > Chordata > Actinopteri > Centrarchiformes > Percichthyidae > Maccullochella > Maccullochella peelii. The sequence continues at coordinate 55,974 of LKNJ01001212.1, read as the reverse complement.
ATCATTGCAAAGACTTCAAGACTGAAATATAGTTTTAGTCACCAAACCTTTCCTATTTTGTAAGAATAATAAAATTACGCATTGTCACCTTTGAGTCAAAATATAAATTCATTCAATGATTTTTTCCCCAATAAACATGTAGAGGAGGTTGCATCAGTTTTTCAACCCTCACTTGTGTCTGCAGCCCCAACAAGCCCAGGGCAAACAGTACAAATGTTCATCATTATTTCCATTTTCTTTTTCTTACCTTATATTCCCTTATGTCTCCATCTCTGCTCCATCTGTCTCCCACTCCTCAGCTCTGGACCTGCTGCAGACGGCCATAGAGAAGGCCGGCTTCACGGACAAGGTGGTGGTCGGGATGGACGTGGCCGCCTCAGAGTTTTACCGCGAGGGGAAATACGACCTGGACTTCAAATCCCCACCAGATTCAGAGAGACACATCTCTGCAGAGGAGCTGGCCGACATCTACCAGAGCTTCGTCAACAACTACCCAGGTGGACTACATTTGTTGTTTTTGTTGACCTTCAGCCAGAGATAAAACCATCTTTCATTAACTCTTCACCTGTCCTCCCTCCTTCCCAGTGGTGTCCATCGAGGACCCGTTCGACCAGGACGACTGGGAGGCCTGGTCCCGTCTGACGGCCCAGGTGGGGATCCAGGTTGTGGGGGACGACCTGACGGTGACCAACCCTAAGAGGATAGAGAAAGCTGCTGAGGAGCGAGCCTGCAACTGCCTGCTGCTCAAAGTCAACCAGATCGGCTCCGTCACTGAGGCCATACAGGCGTACGTCTGCTTTACTTCAATGTTGACAAGATTTTAAGATGCAAGCGTAACACTTACGACTTGAGAGCGGGCAACTGACTATCAAGTCTCAGATGTCAGAGGTGTTAAAACCAAAGCATTGATAGGAACATTTTCTCCTTTACCTCAACAGTAACATGTCCGTCCAGAACACTTTCAGCAGTTTCCATAGAGACTATTCTCTAAGCTTTACGGATCTACAAACACAACTCTTCACACATGCTACACACACTTTTACTAAAGAAACTAATATGGCCGCCTCAGGCAGGCCAGTGAACTTGCCAATGAAGGTCATCCATCTTGGCTGAGACGACAGAGAGGCCTATAGGGAGATACAGGGAGACCCAGCTGCCTTACTATCAGTCACACATGTGGAAACACACACACACACACACACACACACACACACAGGCAACCAGCATGTTGTCAGTCACATCACTCGTTACCTGTCAGCCACGTTGACCTTGAGAGATGACAGACGAGCAGCGGCAAACAGACCTTTACAGAAGACAAATGCAGCACAGGAAGTGACAGGAGGTTTTTAGCATGAAGATTAGCTGTCAATCAAACGTACTGACGCAGCTGACTGGGGCTGTTTGTCGATATCTTTGTGGAGAGAGTGTGTACTCCAGTCTTGAATGTGTGTGTGTATCATCATCAATCTCAGAGTTAACAAAACGTCACCCGGGGTTATGAGGCTATCACTCATGCCAGTGGAGCTGGATTATAGCAGGAGGGGAGGAAGACGGATGAAATGATAGAAACGGAACTGATGACAGTAAAGGTGATGTATTGTGTCCGTCACATGAAAAGCCTCCTGCGTCGCTGATCTGATATATTCTTGTAGGAGCTCAGCAGGGCGAGTGGGAAACAGAACGAGGGCTGAAATTTGACCTCTGGCACCAACGCCGTCTCCGTTTTCACACCGTTAGCAGGTTAACGTGTCAGATGAGCTGTAGTTACAAATAAATCACAATCAGATGAATAAACTCTAAGAATGATAAGGTTAAGGAGTCGCACACAATCTGCACCCTGGACTGTGCTACCACCATGTCCTTAACTCATCTCCCAGCATGGGAGTATATATAGCCTATATAAGTATTTAGGCATCAATCAAGTTTTTTTTAACAGTTCTGGGGACTCCCTGAGAGGAAGTGCCCACTACCTTTTTGCATTCGCACTGCCAATAGGAACGCTGGAGTGATGTAAGCCAGCCGGCGGTTGGCATAGCAACGTCAATCACAAAGTCACACACAAGATTTTCATATTTCGCTTTGACGAGTCCAAATGGCGTTGTGTGTCTGTGTCCCGGTTGCGTATACGCTCACTAAAGGACTGGACTTCACTGTTGGTCCATTTGTCCGTGTTTTGGTCAATTTTTTAAGGCTACCATTACGAGCTGTTACACGGGTTTTTGAAGATGGCGGTTGCTGGTGCTGCATCGTTTGAGCAATCAACGTATGACTTACGTCACTCAGGGTTCCTCTTGTTCCGGGTAGAGAACCTACTCTGAAGTAGGAGCTAAAAAAGTCCCTCAAAACGGCGCTCTAACAACTACGATCGTTCCCAGTTCTTGCAGAGCGAACGCAATAAAAAAGGGGACGGGTCCTCCAACTGTTCTTAAAACTATGAAAAAGTTCCCCCGGTCCGAAAACGGCGAATGTGGACGCTGCTTTATCTTGGAGTACACATATAGATTATATCTGTAGCAAGGTACAACAACGGATTTACTTTCTTAGGAGACGGAGGGAGGTCATTTGGAGCAAACAAACAGATCCCGTTATTATTTATTTTCTAATCAGCTCAGAGCTCCACTGCTACGTATCTGCTCAAAGATCACGGGTCAAACGCTTGAGTTTACTAAAAGGACGTTGTCTCTGGCTGGTAATATTACATCCGACCCCTCTCATATGTTATTTGAAGAATATCAGCTTTTGTCCCACAGGCTCGACTGAACAGATTAAAGAACTCTTTTGTTCCTCAGTCTGTCGAACTCAGCAGGCCTCAGTGTTCCTGTGTGGACCGAGCACTGAGTGTAAAAGTGAGCGATTAAATCGATCGCACTGCAGCTACTTGTTCGTAACGTCTGATGTGATATATGTTTGTAGTATTTGTTTTGTTGTCTGGTTAAACGTAAGTGAAACGATGCAGACGCAAGACATATTTCAGGAGAATATTCTGCTAATAAAAGGAAATCAAATCAAAATGAGTTAGAATATTTAGGAATGAAACTGTCTGCCTTTTCTCTTTGTGTCCGTCTCTCAGGTGTAAACTGGCTCAGGCGAACGGTTGGGGTGTGATGGTCAGCCATCGTTCAGGAGAGACAGAGGACACCTTCATCGCCGACCTGGTGGTGGGACTCTGCACTGGACAGGTACACACACACACACACACACACACACACACTCTTTGAGAACATCATATTTCATCACCTAGAGGCATATCCAAACCCTAAATGTAACCACTACATTTATAATGTATGCAAAATGTATAATTTGAGCTTCAGTATTTCCTTTAAATATTTTTTAAATAAGTGTCTGTTGGGTTATAATTTTCTCTCTGTTGCAGATTAAGACCGGCGCCCCCTGCAGATCTGAGAGGCTGGCCAAGTACAACCAGCTCATGAGGTCCGACTCTCTCCTGTAACGCACACATCAATCAATCGACTCATTTCAATTCCTCAGTTCGTAAACCGAGTATATCATGGATACATCAAAAAGAAAAGAGTTTACAGCATAGTACATCAAATGTAAAAACTGTCAATGTCTCATGCATCTCTTTATGCACCTTTTCGCCCAAAATTGAGCTAAATTTGACATATTTGACATATTTGAAAACATTTGGGATCTCCGCTAGAATTTAAAATGACATTCTGTGGGTTCGGACAATGTTTGGCTTCACATCATGAGTTTGTATCATGAGTGACCCACTGGCAGGTCAGAGAGGTTTAAAGGGATTAAATAAATAAAAGAAATAGTCAGAATCAGGACATTTTGTGTATTACAGTGTATAGAAGTAAAGACGTTATACTGTGTATTCTAGTCTCTTGGATGAGAGGGAAAGACTGCAGCTTGTGGGGGAAACATGGGAAAAATGTCATTCCTTTTTTTAATATTTGGAGCACTTCTCTGAGAAAATGGACATCTGTCTCATCTTCAGTCTGACTGAACTTAGACGCTTAGGCTTCAATGTCCGGTTGGTTCAAGAGAGGGGATGGGGGATGACCTCTCATTCAGGAAACATAGATTCTTCATATTCTTGTTTATATAACTGCACCTTTCGCAATCTGGTCTGACAACTAAAACCCCATGTGGAGGCTGTAGAGAGAGGCAGCAGGCCTTATATACCCATGACCACTCCCATCTCTCAGGTGCAACCGGTTGCCTTGACGACACATCCAGAAACAGCACATGTAGACAGAAGCGTCAGTAGTCGTAATAATGCTTAAAATCTCGTAATCAGAAAAAGAAATGAATTAAGTATTAATTACAGTATATAAAAATAAAGACAAATAAAGTCCCACATGAAAGTAGTTCATGACGAGCAGGTACATTATATATTCTCCTCAAAGTTCTGTTCACGAACGGTTTCATCAATAAGCGCTTCAATAAGTTCCTCTCTTGAAAGACTGGATTTTTTGGGGGGAAAATTTAATTTCTAATTATTTTAATTTCTGACAGAAAATTGACTCGCACACTCGCACGTTTTTCTCTCTCTAATATCTGTTCATGAGTAATTTCACTGTTTTCGGCAAATTTGAATAGCCACCATCATTTTTATCTTACTTTATCTTTACATTTTTAAGTCCAGGTTGCAAACTTTGTCTTTACAGGATCAAGACTCTTTAAATCTTGTTAAACCTGTAAAAAAAACAAACTTGGAAACCTGCTATTGATACTTTATATTTTCATATTTCACCCGCTAAATTTAATATTTAATTCTCTTCTTGTTGGTTTTATACGTTCTGCGTATCTTCATTTGGCTCCAAATCTGGCAGCAGCTCTGCTACAACGCGCCTCCTCAGGTGCCCGCTCCTTCTTAGCGCTTAGCATCACAGAGCTAATTTTGTGACAGGCGACAGCAGCGCCGGTGTCACCCCATGTGTCCGAGCCACTCAGCAGCAGGAGGAGCAGGTGGAGGAGGAGCAGGTGGGAGGGAGGAGGTAGGATCGGCTCAGCGTTGTAATCCCATCGGACTGCTGAGGAGACGCAGGAGAGATGGAGGGTGGAGAGACTTACAGGAGCATTAACCAGCGATAAACGCTAATCAGTGCAGTGAAGCATACACACACACACACACACACACACACACACACACGTGCACAGACACACCAGAGAAATGAGTTATTTACACTGTAGTAAGTTGTCATACAGTGGCAGCTATTTATTTTTTAAAGGAGTATTTCAGATATCCTGACTTTTCTCCAAAAACTCTGAATTCTGCATTTCCCATAATGCAACACAATGGCATCTTCTTCCCAGACCTGCGGACATCTTGTCACAATTAGTCATTAAGTTATTAAAATCAAAAGGCTAAATAATTGTCACTTGACATACTGTATTTTTTTACATTTAATTGTCACACAGCAAGCAAATACAAATAACAATGTGTGTTTGTGTTCCACTTTATTTGTGTTTAATTAATACTTTTTTTTCATTTAGGCATTTAAAATCTTCCATATCATTGTTACGTAGTGTGTGTTGCGGGTTTTCTTTTACAAATCATGGCTCAAGTCGCTGAATGTTTCTGTGCATGCGTGTTTATTACCATGTGCGCTCAATATATACAGCATCTCAACTGAAGAGTAGAAAAAAATAAATAAAAAAATAGCCACATTCAACGCCCGCCGTCCTGATCACTTCCGACATCTTAACAGCAGGGGGCGAGGCTTTTTTGTGCTCGTGGGATACACCACTAGACTCCCCTAATCAATTAACTATAGTAATAATGTAAAATAAACAATTGCCACAATCCAAAACATATATCTTTAATAATACTAACAACGTCCTGCTGTCTCAAATACTCACTAGAGCAGCAAATGCGGATTAATCCGCCGCTGAAAATAGTTCCCAACAAATGCACTATTTCCTCCTGTTCCTCCTGGTCTTTTTTAAAAGTGAAACTACAGATTTGTGAGGTGGTTTTAAAGATTTATGTCAGCACATTTAGAGACAGGCAGGTTTTGGTCTTTTTAATGGGATTTGTTGACAATAAAAAAAGATACAGATCAACGGCAACCTCATCCATTATTTTAGCAGTTTGTAGTTCTGCTGGAAGAAGAGCTCACTTACTGCTCAGGCGACGGTTTGGTTTTATTTTTTAAGTTTTGATTTGTCACCTTTTTGGAGCAGAGAGCTGAATAACCGATGTCACCCTGCTGAGGGCGATTAACTCGTCTCTGTTACAGACAGAGACGTTGCTGTAGGATGGACGTGTTTTTATATAGAAATGTTTTTTATTTAAATAATTTCTCTCTACTTTCTTCTTCTCTTCTCTGCAGGATTGAGGAGGAGTTGGGCGACCAGGCTCGCTTTGCAGGCCATAACTTCAGGAACCCCAGCGCCCTGTGAAACTGACAGACAGACGAATGACGCGCGCACACACACGCACACACACACACACACACACACACACACACACATATAAACTGACAGACACGACAAACATGGAACGAGCCATGTAGAATGAAAGCTCACACAGATTCATGAAAAAAAAAAGAGCCAAGCAAAAATAAATAAAATAAATAAATTATGCACTGGACTTATAAGTAGGGAGATGGTGCTGTGTGCACACACACACACACACACACAGACACACACTTACACGCACATAGACTACGCAGATGCAACACGCGCTCACGCACACGCAGGGGAATACCATAAAAATATTAAATTTATAAGCCAGACATGCACTGTTACTGTAGTTTCAGAGGAATAGTTCATGTACAGCCGGAGGACAGACCTGCAAAAATAAAGATTATTGTTGTAAAAACAGAGAGATAAATAAGTAGAGATATAATAGAATAATGTAAACTGAAGCACGCAACTGAAAGAGAGAAAAAAAAACACACCAAAAGAGGACGAGGCATCCGCAGAAAGAAACACAAAACAGCTGTTTCAGGGACCGAGTGAATAAAACCCAACAAAACTCCACAAACACCTGAACACTTACACACTCAGCTGTCACACTCTCACCTGGACGCTGAAGTACCTGCACTCCGCCCACTTCTGTCCCCTTTTGTCTCCTTTTTCTTCTTCGTCGTGTCTGTTTCTCAGTTCCAGACCCTCTTTTTCTTCCCGCCCTGACGTGGTTCTGATTATTTGTCCTTTACGCTTGAATGTCCCGCCCTTTGTCCTAAAGAAAAAGAAGAAAAATATCGAAACCCCGAATCCCTTCGTTCCTTCTGTTCTTCCTGAATGTCCATAGAATAGCCGTGTTGAAAAAGAAGAAAGAGAATAAAAAACAAAAAAAACAGAACGCTTGTCTTTGAAAATAATGTGACAATATGTGAAATAAAAAGATGTATTTACTATTTCAATCACAGTTAAAAGTTTTTTGTCTTTTGTTGTGTCTGTGCTTCTTGGTCAGTTACATTTTTTGTGATTTTTACGTCCTAAATTTACTGAATTTGCAGCTGCTTTATCGTTTATATTATATATTATAGCTTATATTCTATTTCTTGTGAAATACCAGATAGCTTGTTTAAGCTTTTCTGGCCTCTAAAAATTATCTAAATTATTCAAACAACGCACTTTAAGAAGATTATATCACTTTTAAATCATTGCAATTGCTTTGTTTTAAACCAGGATACGACTACACAATGTTTTTGCCTTTTGAGATGGTCAATTAAAGTATTTAAATCCTTCACTTAAGTGAAAGTACTAATACCTCACTGTGAAAATACTCCACTACAAGTAAGAGTCTATAGTAAATAGTTTATTTAGCTCAAGAAGGAGGATGATTTTCTCAACACAAAAAGGAACACTTCATCCTCCAGTTTATCTGAAAAACTCAATTTTGGAAATATATGGTTTTCACTGGACAGGAAGGGTGTGAGATAAACTGTCAGACAAATGTAGTGCAGTAAAAAGTACTATATAGTATAGTATAGAGTATAAAGTAGCATAAAACAGTACAAGTACCTTGAATTTGTACTTAAGTACAGTACTTAGTTAACATTCCATCGCAGTCAGAGTCGGGCGAGACACATGGCAGACTACACGCTGGACAATCATAGCTCTCCATCTTTCCCAACCTGTGTGATGTACAGACGTGATCCTGCGCTCCTAGTCTGAGAGAGTCCTCCACCATAGCCTCGTTTCCTCCCAAAGTACCCGGAAGTTTTAGTCCCAGGAACTACTTTTCAAGGAACTAAAAGGTTCCTTCAGTCCGTTGTTGTCGCCGTTTCTAAAGACCCGCGAAGATCAGGCCAATTAGTCCGCTGACGTATGAAAAAAACAGTTTGCGCTGCAGATTTTTTCAAATGGTGGCTGAAATAAAATGCTGCGAGTGCTCGACCAATCAGAAATGCTCAGTGCTGCAAGCCCCACCCTGAAAGTTCCTGTACTTTTGGAAAGTACGATCCAATCGCGCGAGCAGGAACTTTTTTGGAGGGTAAAATAACGTCCCCGGAACTTAATTTAGACCCTGGTGCCTGCGGTGGAAACGATTAAGGTGACACAAGCCAAAAAGGTTAAGAACCACTTATATAAACAGCCAATAAACACAAAATAAATCCTCTTTCCACGTTTTATTTATTTATTCATTCATGCTTTACATTAGTCGCATCCTCCTTATCGATGCAGCGAACACGTCACGAAACATGTGAAACATACAGCAGCATAAACTACATGAAGCTTTAGTGCCTATTGGTGACAACTTCACAATAAAAGTCCCCGACTTCCCAAAGCTGAGAAGATATGAGATTGGATTTTATATTATATTATATATTTAAGTTTTATTTTATTTATTATATATTCTATCCAGAGCTTTTATTGTCAAGGGCCCTGAAGAAACAGTTAGTGCATCTGAGTGAGAGAGAGAGAGTGCATAATTAATACAACGTTACAAGACTGTTATCAGTCTGTTAGCAAACACACAAAACAACCTGGGCTGACTGATCCTCTGCTGGAAATAATATCTAATTAACAGCAGATCAGGACGAGAAACTTTACTGAGTGTTTCGTATCACTCGGAACATCAGCACGGTTTTCTTTTACGAGGAGGAGATGAAAGAAGCACATCAAATATGTATTTCATATTTCTTCCCTCTCTTCTCTAAACGGTCTTGTCACCACTTCCACCTCTCGAATAAAGAATGTAAAACAAGACTGTACGCACGATCTGATTCCCTCTGTAAAACAGGACGTTAAATCAGATGAAAACATGAGGTCGGGTTGTAAAATGTCCCATTTTCAAGATGTTTACTGCCTCTTTAAGCCTCAAGTTGACAGATATTTGAGACTGTAACACTGCTAAAAACAGACCTAAAGGTAAAAAGAAAAATATGACAAATAAATGAGCTACATTCCCACAAATGACACGACAAAAAAGTACAGGTATTATTTACCTCACACATTTTGCAAAATAAAGCTTTCTCTGACTCGCCACACGTCTGTCCGTGGATCAGTCAGCGCAGTCTGCAGACACATGGTGACAATCTAAAGGGCCGGGTGTTTCTCATTGGTGGAGCCGCTGCCTGTGTCCGTTACGCGCGTGCGTTGATGATGTCGACAAACTCTGGTTTCAGAGAGGCTCCGCCCACCAGGAAGCCGTCCACGTCGCCCTGAGACGCCAGCTCTCTGCAGTTAGCTCCCGTTACTGAACCTGGAGGACGGAGAGAGAGACAAAAGGTGATTATGTGGGAAATTAAGCCAAACTTTGAACCAATCAGGTCTAATTTGTGATTTTTAAATAAATATATTGTGGCATTTGTTTTGTATGTAGCCTTTGGTTTGTTTGTTTTGAGCAGTAGAGTCTGGTGTGGAGGATTTATATCCCGTACCAGAAATCTTTAAATACATTTCAATAACGTTCTGTACGAAACAGTAAAAAATACACAGCTGGGGGACAAGTCCCGTTTACTTGATGTACTCACTAAATCTCTGTAACAGTGAGCTCCGAGTTCATAAAAATGTTGATATACAGGCAGCAGGAAGTACATTACGACCTTTTTTTATGGCCCTGAGTTGTGCTTGTCAGGCTACAAACAGACTACAGACCATGTGATTGGTGGCCGAACAGAGAGGAAGTCCTGCAGACACCACCCAGAGCTAAAATAAATAAAACAAAATACTGTGACCTCCTGCATGTTACAACAGCGTAGAATTATAATAATCTCCTAAAAAGACGCTGGACTTAAACAGTCAAGATAAGGCAGTAAATTTTCTTTTGACGCAAAGATGCAGTTACAACATTATTTATCGTTCAGCTCTCCATCAGTGAAACTAAAAGTTTAATTTGGGTTAAGAAAGCATGATTGCCAATTTCATGTTAATGTGTTATTTGCTAGATTGACATACAGTAAGTTAACGTATGATTCAATTGTGTTCCTCCACCTCTAAAACCAAACCTCCACCCTTGAACAAAACTTAACTAGTGAGACTGCAACGCTCGGTCGGGCAAACATACTGGTACGAGTGGCTAAGACAAATGATTGACAGGTGACTACTAGGGGTCGCCAAGTCGAAAGATGTTTAAGAAGGGCTTTGAAGGTAAAACTCATCGCTGACCTCCGTAGATGATGCGCACAGAGTCGGCCACGTCGTCTGAGACGTTGGCTCTGAGCCAGGCCCTCAGCTTCTCATGGACCTCCTGAGCCTGGACACACAACACACACACACACACACACACACACACACACACACACACACACAATTGTGCATTTAATTGTGAGCTTGTGGTTTTCATGAATCTCTGACACTCTGTGTACGTTGGTGGAGATAATCGCCATGTGCTCAGTCTTTCTAGGTTTGAATAATCTCAGAGTCGTCACTCTTTGATGCTGATGCATGGCTTGTCAATGTTTTGTCAGCGTTACCTGTTCAGGTGAGGCTGTCTTGCCGGTGCCGATGGCCCACACAGGCTCATATGCCAGCACCACCTTCCCCCAGTCCTTCACGTTCTCTGGAAGCAAACAACATCCCTCCATCAGACAGCAACTTTAAACTCTTTATAAACCAATATTTATAAGGATTTCCTAATATTGAACATGAAGGTGTACCCACGCAAACATTGATACTGAGGTAAAACACCCCCCAAAAATCACTGAGCAACAGAGTCTCAACTGTTTCAGAGAGAAAAAAGCTAATTAAATTGTCGTACACTGACACAAAAGTTATCTTTCAAATTTAGAAACATCCTTGAGGCAGAGCAGCGCTGCAAAGATCCATCAATCCTGCTACTTGTTTTCTGTGAGGAGAAAATCAGAGGAACAAGACGCCTGCGTCTCAAGAAATGTCTCCAACAGTAGAGACAGCCGACCTATTTGCATTTTAAATCAGCGTGCAGCCTACTTTGAGAGCAGAAGTAGGCTACATGAGGCAAAGACGTAACCCGAGGAAAGATCATCAATAACATCTGGAAATGTCCGACTGCAGACTGAGCGCAAGCAGAAACGTGAGGACTGAAGAATATAATTGCTGCGTGTGTTGTTGATGTTCAGCGATCCCGTGGCAAAGGAAGAGTCGACTCATATCTTGACCAAGTTTCAACTCACGAGGGGAGAAAAATACAAATGTATTTTGGTGTGAAAGCTTCATCAGAGTGTAAATAAAATCAGTAATTTCTCTTCATAAAGGACAAACAGCAGGAAAACAGTAGAGAGATCCACAAGACAAAAAAGAAAAAATAATTTAAAATAATTAAGAAAAGAAAGGAAAAAGAAAATACTGAAAGACAAACTAGAGAAAAAAATATATATAATAAAAATAAAAAGGTAAAACTTTTATTTGCTCTGTTATTTCCTTTGTTTACCTGCAATGACCTGGGTCTGAGCGTAGACGACTTCTTCTGTGGTGCCTGCCTCCCGCTCCTCCAGCTTCTCCCCGATGCAGGCGATCACACCCAGATCGCTCTCCAGAGCGTGGGCCACCTGAGAGTCAACAACAGACTCACACCTTCACCCGATGTGTGTGTGTGTGTAACATATTACAACAGCTTTTAATTCACTGAAAAAAATAAACGCTTCATCAGCCTCTAAATCTGAGGAAGCAGCAGGTGGAAGTCGCCAAGAAACAAGCCGCCATTACTGTGGCGCCATCGGATAGATCAAGCTGCACAACCCTGCTGTGGTGTTTGTACAGGATTTGACTTGTTGTGCAGCTTTTGCCAAGAAATACTTTAAGTCCAGGACATCCTGTAAAACACGTTCAAATACTGTAGATGCCTAAAACACACGTTTAGCCCAGTTTGCAAGAAATCATGGATCAGATGTTAACTAGTAAATTCTGAAAAATAATGCAGGCTTGACCTTAGTTAGATGGGACTTTCACATCCAGCCTGTGAAGGTCGGACAAAAACGGTACATTAAGGTAACTTGAGACTCGAATAACCACATGCCATGCCCCTTCTCTCTCCTCCTGTTTCCTGTTTGCCTCTTCACTGTCAACTGTCTGATTTAAAAAAAAAAGGTTAAAATGCCCCAAACAAATTGAAATAAAATAAGATTACAGATATTAGCCGTTAGCTTACATAAAGGAGTATCGTATAGTTTCCCACGTCGTATCCAGCGGCTATTTTCTTCCCGGCAGCCACGCAAATAATTCCTCATTTAGGTGAACTACTTCCTGAAGGGTTTTATTTTAATTTTCCAAAGCTAATGTCCTTAAAAATTTGAGATGAGCGTTTTGAGACCACGTCCAAACATCGAAGGGGTCAAAGCAAACATCTGAGCTTTCACTTCTGGATCGACTGAGCCGACACACAAGTCAGCCAGTGAAAGAAGAAGTAAATAAGTTCTGTAGCGGGGGAGAAAGTGTCTCACCTTCTGGCCAATCAGCTCGTCACCTTCCCCAAAGACATGGCGGCGCTCGGAGTGTCCCAGGATCACCCAGTCCGCCCCGCAGTCCTTGATCATGGCCGGACTGGAGGGAGAAGAGACACGGCACAGAAGATGAACTGTAGTTTTTATCATATTTGGATTTTACACGTAAATCTGATATCCTCAAGGACAAAGAGTTATTTGAACATGCATCAGCCTGCAGTCTAACTGATAAATAGGATTATAAATAGTTGATGAGTGTGTTCGTTCAGTGGGCCGAGATACCTGATCTCCCCTGTGAACGCTCCCTTGGCCACCTTGTAGCAGTTCTGGGCCGCGACACCGATCCTGGGATCCAGACTGGACCGAGCAAAGTCCAGGTAGATGGAGGGAGCAGCACACACCACCTCTGAACATCAGCAACAAAGTTTGTTCTCCTTTAAGCTCATCATGACTTTAATTTCATCATTTCATACACATCTACGGTCATGCTCGGTTGTAAATCCACCTTGCATGCTGTTTTGGAGATCCAATCTGTTTGTCGACCTCCACTTATTCTACTAAACATGCATTCATAAGATGCTATTCCCACCATTGCACGACTAACCCAACCTTCTTAAAATAACTCGACTGACCCACAATAAGAACAGAATATGCACCCTTGGGTATGTTTGGTATTTGGGACCAGCAAACAAGGGATTTCTGAACCAAACCAACTACTTAAAATTTCTAAAACCTGGATCCAAAGTGGTCTGACCAAACTACATTCCCATATTGGAGTATTTTTATACTGTAGTTCTCAATGAAAACTTTTCCACCGCTGGTACAAAGTGGCTCAGTTATATCCAGCTCTGAGGATAAGGCAGAAACGTCAGAGGCCTTCATGCGACTCATCCTGATCACGTGACTCCCAACGGCACTGCGTCATCTGAGCAGCAGCATCTCCCCTCTGTCTGTCTGTCTGTCTCACCTGATCGATTACTTTTATTTATCTCTGCATCCTAAACGCTGCTGCAGACTGACAGTTAACCCTGCAGGCTGTATACAAACCTACAAACACACACACTAATCGGTCAGTTACCGGTCTGGTCGTGCAGGCTGGCGGTGTTCAGGGTGGTCATCAGCTCCTCCAGACTCTCCTTGTTACCGTTCATCTTCCAATTTCCCCCCACGAAGAACCTCCGGAGCTCCATGGCCGGCTGATGGTGGCAGATACCCGGTGAGGAGAGGAGGTGGAGGTCCGGACTCTCGGAGGATCAGTTCAGCTGGCGGGATGACTCCGGCTCGTGTGTACGTCAGGTGCAGTCGGAAATATCAGAACCAAACACCTGCCAAAGTCGCTCTTCTTCTTCTTCTTCTTCTTCAGACTCAAACAGCGTTATGGCGCATTACCGCCACCTGTTGGACGGGCAGTGACTTGTTCTTTTCTACTTTCTACCATGTTTCTTCACCATATTTCTGAGGGAAGTCACACTTTTTACTCCACTACATTTATATATGATGTAGTTACTAGAATACTTACTTTGCAATATTCTGCATAAAAAACATGATGAGTTCATAAAACATGAAACTTAACCCTTTAATGGTCCCACACAGGAAAAAGCAATAGGAAATGTTTTATTGTTGTTGTTATTATTGTTAATTTCTTACTTGCTTTGGGCATAAAAACAAACAAAAAATATGATTTTGTCATATTTTTTTTTATTATGAGCCTCCACAAACGGTTGAGATTTACAGTGAAGATGCACTTTTAACAGTCTGCGTAGGTTAGATTTGTCCCCATAAAGTGAAATAAATTACACACCTCTTTTTATGGACAAAGTAACGTGTAAAACCCAAAATAAAAGATTTTACATATAGCATAAATATAAAACATATTTTAAAGATCTATCTAAAAATGCTTGAATCAACCTATAAAATATCCACCCATTGTTAGATCTTGACATGAACTCCCAGGATGCTGAAACCCCTCCAAATCCCAGAATCATAAATAACATTTTTGCATCAATGTTTTTGTTCATTTTTAATTATTTTTTATTGTTTATTTTAGCAGGGACAATGCACAATACATATATCGTACCAGATATAGAAGTTAATTTTCATCTGTAGTCCCTTTTTTTCCCCCCAGTAGACATGATGTTGCAACAGAAGAACATTTAAAATCTAAATGATAAACTGTAAACGCCAGGTTTTGGTGTCCAACCCTTTAGAGTGACAAAGCTCAACTATACAGCAACAATTTTGCAGAAAAACATTAGTTTGCCCTCCCAGCTGTTGTGTGCAGGTGTGACTCATGCTGCTGATGTGTGTTGAAACTTCCCTCCAGACTAATTTGTCCTCCAGAGCTCAAGAGCTGCAACTGCTTTCTGCATGTGCATGTAAAAAATGATAATTTATTATAAGTGTAGTTTTTTGGTATCATATTTAGGATCATCCCTACCATGAACACACACAAACACACAGACTCTGACATGGTGTTAATGCAGAATTCTATGTTTATTAGAAAGATTTTCAACAAACATTTTGTCTTTTTACAGAGGAACTGCACTACAAAATGCAGCTGAACCCAGGGGAGTAAAATAAAATTTACAGGTCTTTACAGAGTGTTTCACAGGTCAGAGCCAGGCTCTCACAGCCTGCCAGCTTTGCTCCAACCTTTAAACCTTTATTCGTCTGAAAGTGCATCGTCGGATTTTTCACGGTGAGACGGGGAAACGGCAGCAGCCATCTTGGATCAAAGTCTGCTGGGTGTTAGCAGGGGACCCAAGATGGTAGCTCTACCATACACATATACTCTGGATATGTGCAGCCCTTCCCAAAAGAAGAAGAAGAAGAAGAAGAAGAAGAAGAAGAAAAAAGACACTGTACATCAACTCTCCATCCTAATGTGTTAAACTATAAAATACAAATAAATGTGCATATCAATCTTTCATCTAAATAAGTGCAGGGCTCGTTTACAGGTCAAAGCCATAAAAATAAATCTGTAATTCTACAGTCTTATTTTCAATATCCACGTGTTCGTTCTTTTTTTTTTATTGTCAAAAATCTATATGCGTTTAATTGACATTCTCAATTAGGGCTTATTTTCTGCTCGGTTATTGTTTTGAATAATGTGCTATTTTTTAAAATGTTTTTACACTTTTTCAGCGTTTTAAATCGCCTCGACAACAATAAAACTCTTGTACATACAGCGGGATGCATCGAGCGTTGTTTACCTGATGCCATTTATACATGACTCATTCGCAACCTCTCATATTTTGCATACATGAATGAGGAAGAAGTAAAGAGGGAGGGAGAAAGAGGAAGATCTGCTCCAAGTATCCTCCAACTTCACTTGTCTCCTAGTTTATTTTCCTCTCCTCTTCTCCATCCTGTCTTCACCCTTTTCCTCCCCCTCCTCCTCCTTCTCCTCTCTCTCCCGGGGGTTTTTCCTCCGCCGGGACGCCTCAGTTCCACAGTTTGAGGAAGCTGTCCCAGGATCCTGTGCAGACGCCCATACCGTCATCGGGGACACCGGTGCAGCTCACCCTGTTGTCATGGCCGGACAGCACACCTGGAGGAGGAGAGGAGAGGAGAGGAGGGGAGGGGAGAGGAGGCGAGAGGAGAGGAGGGGAAGAGAGAGGAGAGGAGAGGAGGTGAGAGGAGGGGAGAGGAGAGGAGGTGAGAGGAGAGGAGAGGAAGAGAGAGGAGAGGAGAGGAAGAGAGAGGAGAGGA
>LKNJ01001212.1:0-39443 GCA_002120245.1 Maccullochella peelii | reverse complement strand
GTGAGAGGAGAGAGGGGGTGGGAGGAGAGGAGGTGAGAGGGGGTGGGAGGAGAGGAGAGGAGAGGAGGTGAGAGGAGAGGAAGAGAGAGGAGAGGAGAGGAAGAGAGAGGAGAGGAGAGGAAGAGAGAGGAGAGGAGAGGAGGTGAGAGGAGAGGAGGTGAGAGGGGGTGGGAGGAGAGGAGAGGAAGAGAGAGGAGAGGAGAGGAAGAGAGAGGAGAGGAGGTGAGAGGAGGTGAGAGGGGGTGGGAGGAGAGGAGGTGAGAGGAGAGGAGAGGAAGAGAGAGGAGAGGAGAGGAAGAGAGAGGAGAGGAGAGGAAGAGAGAGGAGAGGAGGCAAGAGGAGAGGAGGGGAGGTGAGAGGAGGTGAGAGGAGAGGAGGTGAGAGGAGGTGAGAGGAGAGGAGAGGAGAGGAGAGTGTATGCAAAGGAAAGGAAACGAGGAGAAGAGAGAGAAAGGGAAAGCAAGAAAGGAGAGGAGGCAAGAGTAGAGGCAAAGAAACAGACGAGAGAAGAGACTTCACATTACAACTGAGTCGGATCTCGTCATATTTGTACTTATATTTGCACGTAAATCTTTTTTATTGCACCTGGCCTCAATGGTGTTTTTTATTTCTGTGAAACTCACATATAAAATGTATCTTTCCTCATTTTTGTTTAACTTTAAGCCACATTATTATCCAACAGCCATAAAATGTTAATGGTACAACATGTATCTCTGTTAATAGAATGAACCAGCTGTTTCCTGTTGGAAGAATACGTCCTTTTCTTTTTATTTATTATAATTAGAATTATGCAGTTAGCATACAGTGCATTAGTGCCACCTACTGGTTGGAAATGTTATTTTGTGTTTTTTAAAAACCTTTTATTAAAACATACAATGAAAACATAACTTATAAACTCAAAGCCTTTAAGATTTAAAAAGTCAAATTACAAGTTATTGAAGCGTTTCTTATGATGCTTTTTTAAATGTTCTCATTCCCTGAGTGATTACATGATTAGACTTTCATGAACTTAACATTAACCTTCCCTCTGAAACCTCTACATGCCATTTATCACTCTGAAATTAGATTTATAACTGGTGACCCTCATGCTACACATCACTCCTGTTTGTCAGTGTAAATAAAGCTTAAATGAATGATACTGACTGGTGTTTTATCCTCAAATAGCCTGCCGAATAAATAAACCCCCCCTCACCAACTTTCTCTCCCTTCAGTGAGTCCCAGATGTGGCAGTTGAAGTCGTCGTAGCCGGCAAAGACAAGGCGGCCTGAGTTGGAGAGAGCCACAGACGTGACGCCGGCGTTCAGACTGCCGTCCTGGTAGCCAATCACCTCCTGGTCGGAGCGCAGGTCGTACATCTTGCAGCTGCAGTCGTCGGAGCCTGTGATGACGGCATTTCCGCCGGGGAAGAACTTTGAGGTGGGGAGAGAAGAGGAAAAGGACAGCTTGTGTTTGTATGCATGTGTGATGAGACTGTAACTGCGTGGTCATGAGCTGAAATGCCTCTATTCCATTAGATTTTATATGATTGTTGATATTTACATATTAGTGTATATTTATTGCTGATCATCTGTCAATGTTTAATCATTTTCTGTACTGCTTTGGCAATATAGGTTTCTGTCAGTCCAGTCAGTAAGTTATAGAGGAGCCCTGCTTTCTCCTGGTCCTCCTACCTCTCCTAAAAGGGGGTTTTGAGGCAGTAGTGGTACACTGTTTAGTGCCTTTATCGGAGGTTTATAGTGCCAATGTAGTGCAAAATGTGCCAATGTAATATTTCCTAAACATTCGCCTGGTTTGCCTCTCCTGATGGTGCACCTCTGGTGGTGAGGATTTCAATAATGGACTCAGCAGAGGAAATAAATGTGTTATGGCATTCTTTCACTCCATATCACATCATATTTTGTTTCTTTTTTTAAAACTTTTGTTATCCTGGAAAGTTGCCACTCAGCTGCTCCAACTGAGCCTGGGGATCAAATCAGCAGCCTTTCAGTCACCCACTGTTTTTAACTTTTCCTTCACTTTTGAAATCTTTAACTCTTTACTTATACACAAAATGCTAGTATCTAAGCTTCTGGAAAACTTCAACTCATTTAAAAAACAAAAAACAAAACTAAAACTTAAAAACTGGTTCTAACTATGTTCGAGGGTCACAAAGGTGGAAGAAATACTCCAATCATTTACTGAAAGTAATGTACTTTCCAGCACTGGAGGGTCAGTCATCCCAACTCGCATGCAAAATAAATTGACATAATTGATATAAACTAATAAAAAGAATAATATGCGTGTACTTTGAGATCATAATGAATTTAGCATAAGTTATATTATTTCTGGTGTGTGGTGATGTGATGTTTCGTGGGGGTCCTCACAGAGATGGCGTTGATGTCGCTGGTGTGTCCAGAGAAGGTCTGCTTGCAGGTCCCTTCCCTCAGGTCCCACAGCTTGGCCAGAGAGTCACAGGCTCCAGAGATGAAGGTGTTCATGTCGGGGGAGAGAGCCAGCGACATGCAGTCTCCAATGTGGTTGGTGAAGATGGTCTTCTGCTTGCCAGTCTCCAGGTCCCACAGACAGCTGGGGAGGAGAGGTTAGGGACGTTACAGACGAGGGAGTGCATGGAAAAGAAAGAATGAAAGGACTGGGTCCAGTTATCCTTGGGTCTGTTTGGATCAGGTCTCTCTTTTTTTTGTGCTAGTTTTGGGTAGGTTTTCCTCAAGTCCATTTCATATTTGGTCCAAGATTTAAACCTCTACTTTAGGCAAATCATGCTTTCATAGTTTCAGTGAAATCTTGTGAGGATGTTTTCTCAACCAGGGAAGTGAAGCAATTTAAGACACGAGACCTTTGTTGCTAAATGGCTGAAATTCAGTGTCACATGATGTGAAGACTCATTTATTTAAACTGGCATTTGTCTCGCCTCGTGCTGTTTGTCATTTTTGTGGGTTTTTAAGGTCTGTTATTGCTTATGTTTAATTGCTTGTTGAGGTCTCCATCTACGTAGACGGATACCAGAACGATATTCCACGGAATTAATGAAAACTAGGGGGCGTCATCATGAAACCAAAAAATATCAAAGGACAACACAGGAAAAGTGATATACAGCGCAGATATTTATGGTGTAGAAGACAAAAAAAAGCAATTTAATTTCAGTGATCAATGATAAACTCACCAGGTGGTGTCACCGGAGGCTGTCAGGATCTCAGAGTCGCTAAGGAAACGGCAGCAAGACAGGTAACCTGGGTGGGACGGGGATTAATAGTTTGGTCAACATCTCAGCCTGTCCATAGGTCGCTTCATTTCTTTTTTATGCTTTTATGTAACATAAATTTAATTTTGACGTTTCCCTGAGTACACTGTCAGCCACTTAGGGAGGCAAAATGGCGCAGGTGAGTGTCATCCTCACCTGTGTGTGCGTCCAGCTCCCTGAGGGTCTTGGGGCTGGCAGCCTTGATGTTGTACACTGTGCACATGTTATCCAGACCACCGCTGGCCACCAGGTTAGCAGAGGGGGCGAAGGCGACACTCATCACCCAAGCTGACTTTAGTGGGACAGCAACCAACTGGGAAGCAGATGATTTACATTATTATGTTTGAAACCAGTGTTTATAGGCTGTAGACGGTCGCTGATACTCAATATCTATATCAATATAACTTATTGCTGCCAAAATTTTAAATCAGTCAATCCTCCCACCATGATTTAATTCCCGACATGGTGGAAACAGAAATTAAACCATCACTGGAGACTTAACTCACCACTGAAATCCAGACTAATCTAATTATTGTGAGGATTAGAAGCTCCTACAGGAAGGGTACACTACCCCAACCAATCATAAAACTGAACACCATTTATTACAATAGATTTACAAACGGAAAGTTCGGTGGTTTAAAGTGCAACACTGATAAGTGCCCAAACACATTTATTAAGAAGGTGGCAGAGGACAATTTGGCTGACGTGTTTCTCATTATAGTTTAATTTAACTCATTTAAATTTAGGCAACAAGTCAAATCACATTTGTTGGTTTGTTTCTTCTACCTCACCTAAAAACTGCAGAACAAGTAAAGAGCTTTAATACCCATTTCAGAAGCATGCCGTACAATAAACAAACCCATAATATACAGTAAAAACTTTAGTCATGATTGTCTTGTTTTGTTGTTTTGTAGATGTTAGTATGTCTCTGCACTGACACCATAAACTCTGTCTATAACACACTTAATGTAACACAGGGTATGTGATCGTACCTTGTTCCCTGTGAAGGTGTCCCAGATGAGGAGCTTGCCATCCTGTGATGCACTGACCATTTGCCTGTGAGGGAAATGACAAAAATAAGCTGTTTAAACCAGTTGCCCCAGTGATACTGAAAGACAATATTTTCCTCCAGATGTGAGCGAAGAATGTCACACAGCTGTCACAACTTTGTGGGTCACATGACGCCTGAGAGCAGCGTCTCAAGTGCTCATCGTTCATTAACGTCTCACCAATAACTATATCTTGTGTTAATGCCTTTTGTGTCTTATGTAAGGGTGCTATACAAATACAAACTGCCTTTCCTGTTCCAGAGGCTGGCTGTAATAAAATATATAGCAGTAATCTAATATCTAAAAGATGTTTCAGAAACATAGCAGAAGACTGGATAGCTGTTTTAAATGTTAGCTTCATCGTGGCTGAGTATATTGGACTTTAAGCTCTGTACATTTTGTTGGAGACAAACTGGTGAATAAATACAGAGTAGATTATCTACATTTAGGTGGTGCCTTGCTGAGCTTCCACATTTAAACTACCCGTTCTAGTCTGTAGCTATGTGGGCTAGTTAGCTTGCCCGTTAGCTTGACCTTCCAACAACCTGAATGCCATTATATATATATATATATTAGAAATTAAAATGTTCTTACTTCTTTCTTTAACTCTCTCTCTGTCTGTCTGCGCGGTAGCTAACGTGCTAACACAGATAACTGGCTCATAAAGGTGGCACCTGAACTGTAAACGCTGAAGCAAATTCTTACAAGAACCTGAAGCAAGACAGAAAACTATTAATTAACCAAAACATCATCCAAACTGAGCAATGGAGGGACGTCTACTTTGTTATTCCACCTCAGAGAAATATTGTCTAAAAGGCCTTTTGACATGTCACAGCAGGAAAAGCACAGGCGTAAATACTAAAATTAGTGATGGCTTAATTCCATTTAGCTGCGTCCTGGTATTGTGCATGCTGGGCCCGCTGTCACACTGTCATGGCTTACTGGGACACCTGAACAGAACAGAGCCCTTTTTCCTATTAGGACAAGTCCAAATGTCCACTAAAGAGTCTCATCCTCACCTGGAGTCAGCTGACCAGTGCATGGCATAGATTTTAGCCAGGTGACCCTTGAGTGTCTTCCTGAGCTTCAGCTGGACTCGGCCCACTGCAGCCACGCTCCCTGCTGCTGCAGACATGCTGCTGTCATTCACAGCCTTACGGGCCGCCTGGTGGCCGCACGGGGAGTTACATGTTGGGGAGAACGAACAGAGAGGAGACAGAAGAAAAGAGTGAGGAAGGTAAACTCCCCAAGTTTCCTCCCAACCTGCAGTTTAGAGTTGAGTTAATTAAGTTTTGATCTCTTCATTTGTGTTCAGGTGATGCTGGAAAACAACTTAACAGATGTGTAGGTGCTGTTGTAAGTCATTTAAAGGCATGAGGATAAGTGTAAGTGATAGCAGCAGCATTAGTACTAGTAATAGTACTGGTAGCGGTGGAGGTCAGCAACAGTATGTAGTAATGGTAGTAGTAATGGTACTAGCTAACAAAATGAACTTTATTTGACCTATTGTCACTATCCAATGAATGTTTTCTTGTAAACTGAAGGATTAAAGTATTCCTTTGTCGTTGTCCAATAAAAACACATTCAGATTAACTTTTTCTTTATGGTTTGAGAATATTCTCCTACTTCTTAAGCCAAATAAACACTTTTAAAATGCATTGTTATAAAGGTGAAAACAGGGTTAAATACACAGTATGTTTAGTGTAATAATCAGGCCTTGTGATGCTTCCACAGATTTTAAATAACCTTCAGCAGGAAGTACTGTATGTTTCACCTGCAGGAGGTGCACTCACCTCAATCTGTGCACGGAGGCCATCGCACTCCTTTTTCAGCGCATCCATTTCAGCTTTCTCAGCTGCCATGGCGACGGTTTGTAGGGGATGTTACTGACGGAAAACGAAACTGTCACTGTGAAACAGGAAACGAGAGGATGGGAATAAAGAGGAAAAAGTTCACTCTTGATCTTTTGTTGCGTATGATGGGAACTATTTACAGATTAGATAATTCTCGCACCATGTTAATCATGTAAATCATGTAAAGTATCCAAGTCAGCACAACAGCTCCTGAAGGAATTTACTGCCTCTGGTGAAAAATGTGGTTCCAGTTTGGATGTAAGACCGCTGCTGTCAGAATCCTTGTGTTGCCAGCTTGATCCTGCAGTACAGTACAGGTGCAGAAAGATCCACTGACCAGGCTGTGCATCACTCAGTGAACCCTGATACCTTGATCTGGAACACTTGCTGTTACACCATCAAGTCTAGAGCAAAGATTATACACATACCTGACAGGTTTAATCCCTTCCTAAACCTAAAGTTGTAATACTGTTAGCTCTCATACTGGTCCAGCTATGGTGCACAGAGTGTGAGGGATGGGAGGGATGAGGAAGAGGAAGGAATAAAGACAATGGAAGGAAAAAAATACTGTGCATGTATGCATGTTCAGCATACAGTAAGAGTTGAGATCAATCAAAAATCACAAGAACATCCAAAGAACAAATCTCCTCACTACACTTTAACTTATTTAATTCAAGGTGTTGCATCAGAATTTACTTTTTCAGCTTAAATGCCACTTTGATGATCCGTTTTGGGTACTTATATATTAACTACCATCAGCTTTATAAGGGCAACTCTTTGATGGGCTCGTTAGCTTGGATCCAGAGCAACGTAGATGGACTTCAAATATCTAATGTAGAGACAACCTTTTACTCCTGGTATTAAATGTCCTCATTGTCTTTTTCTAACTGACTGGTTCCTTTACTTAATACAATTATCATGTCCCAAAAGCCCTGCGTACATTAGTTCACTGCATACTCTGTAATAGGATACTGACGTCTGACTAACTTAACGCCAAATAGCTCTGAGCAGGACTCTGCTCATTGCCAAGGAAACGCTTTCAAAACTAAAACCCTGCACCTTCACAAATTTAAAGAAAATTCCAGTTTCCCTCAAGCATCATTTAAAATTTGATGATATTTAGACAAACACAAAGGACGTGAAAGGTCGTAGGCAATGCATGGTTGACAAAATGCAAAACTGTTTGCACCAGCAAATATGTGATGCAACGCTGCAGTTTGCACAGAAAGTCTGACAGGGAAAATAAAAACTTTTAGAGAAATTGATGAAATGATTAGAAAAGTTATTTATCAAGCAAAAACTGCCAAACACTTCCTGGTTGCAGCTTCTCAAATGTGAGGATTTGGAGCTTTTCTCTGGAGCTTTTTTATACCATCGTAAATTTAATATATTTAAGTTTTAAAATGTTCAGTGGATGGAACAAGCAATTCGCCAATGTCACCTTGGCAAACCGTGACGGGCGTTTTCCACTATTATCTAGACTGAATACTTAATCAGGTAAAGGAAACATTTATCAAAAGAATCATCTAAAACGGAAAGTTGCAGCCCTTCTTGCACAATAAGGTCATGAGATCTATTTGGTGGAGGTTCAGGACGTGACTTACGTCACATGCAGGCAGCAGCTTGAACCTGTGACAGGATGCAGGATGGAGGGTGGAGGACATGAAGGGGCAATGGTGGCAGTGGTGGTGGTGGTGGGGAAGTTGCTACAGGGCTTTAAATCCCGGGCAGGAGGTCTTAAGGGAACCTTTACCGGTCAAATCTCCTGTCATCCGATTACTGACTGCTCTTTACCTTGAGATCAGAGAGAGAGGGAGGGAGGGTGATGTGGAGATGGTGTGGAGGGTCAGCAGCTCCTCCTCTAACTGTCCTGTTCTTTTTTTTTGACAGAAATGATGGCGCTTATACATAAATGTATCTACGTGAAGTGAAACCATTTTCCAGAGTTATAAATTGTCAGCTAAAGTCACTGGTAATGTTTGTTCCAGGAAAGAGGCAAAACATTGCAATAGCAACTCTAGAAGTACCAAACATACTCCAGGAAGTGAGCTGGATGAGGTCTGGCCTTGAGTCATAGATCAGGCTGCAGCTTACTGCTGCCAGACCTGAGGCACCAATCCTCTTTAGCAGCTTCCCTACAATCCAAAGATCACCTTCAAAGGAATCATTACATTGGATGCAAGCTTACACGGGACTGATAAATGATTCTACAGCTCACAATTAATCAATGCTTCAAGATGCCTTTAAAAAAATATTAGGAGCCTGTAGGGTGGAGTGGAGTGGCGTTCTTGCATGAAAAATGGCCTCTGAATTTAATAAAACAACTGAGAAGTGAATATAAAAGGAAAGCTCGGGCTTCTCCAAAATCACTGCAAATGCACAAACTGCAGCTGCAGCTACATTTCATGGTGTGCAGGCGCCCATGTGCAGAAAATCCTTAATAATATAATATAAGTTTCCCATGAATTTACTATGTTTGCACTTTGAAGCGATAGTCCACTTCCTGTTTTTCAAATGTCACAAAAAGTAAGAATAGTAAAAGTAAAAATCCACTTTCTTTCTTTAAAATCTCACAAAGTAAGATGATGCTGCTTCACAGCTTTTCGCCGCAGTTCCAAACATTTGCAAACGGCAGAGGAAGCTCCTGAAGAGCGAGTGCAACTACAGAAGCATTAAAAGAAGAAACACACCTTTTCCACACACAGCGTGGTCCCTTCTCTTCTTCTGCAAGTCCTGTGCAGCTCCTGGTTCCAGAAACCTCCGGCTCTGCGTTCCCCTTGGAGCTTTTTTAGATTCCACAATCCCAGGGTGCACAACCTGCTCGCTGGCTCCTCCGACGCTCTCCCCCGGCAGACTGCTAGCAGCTTATTTGTGAGAAACTCTCTCTTTCTCTCTCCCTTCCTCCACAGCGAAGAACAGATGAGGATTGGAGGGGATGAAGGAGATAAGGGATGAAGGGATAAAGCTCAAAGATGGAAATAGAGAGGGAAGGAGAGGGAGAGAGACTGAAAGAGGGAGCATGGTGAGAGGAGGTAGGTAAACCGATTGGAGGGAGAAAATCAGGTTATGAGGTTAAAAGACAAGAGCAGGAGAAGAAACGAAAGAACAAGGCAGGGAGAGAAAGGGAACAGGTGGAGATGAAGTGTGAGAATATGAGAGAGGAGACAAAAAGACTGTGGAGGGTTGCAAAAAAAATTACACCTGTTGCACAAAAATATTGCACCGAAGTAAGTAAACTGACACATCAGGCCATGCACGTAATTAAATATGAAAGAATATGCTGTTGTTTTATGCTATGACCAACCAGTTTTAATGAGTTTCAGGTGCAATGAAAGCAAAATAAAGGCTGGAACAAAGTTAAAATGCAAAATGAGCCTCATTCCAACAACTTTTAATCCTCTTAAGGAAGCACATAAAATCATTTGCAACCTCTTATTCACAGATTTGAGACATTATTTTAATTTCTGGTTTGATTTTAAGGATACACGTATGTCTCCAGCGTCCTATGATAACAGAGGGGTGACACTGTACTCTGACTCCTGGCACTGCAGTGCATGTTTTTTGTCAGGATGCAGGAGCCCTGGATGGATAGTCTGGGGCGGAGGTTCAGGGGTGAATTGGTTTGCCAGAGCTAATGAGCTGAGCCCAGTTAATCAGGGTCTAATGGGATATCCGGGGACGCCCAATCTCGTTAGGGAATTAGAGCAGGTCAGGCAAAACGTGCGTCACACCTGACACACAGCGAGAGCACGGACGAAAAGTGGATCAAGAGTCAAACGTAGAGTTTTGCCCCGAAATGAGTCGTGAGCTGTGGCAGCTGCACTTTCAAACAATAGTTCAAAATTGAAAGAGATCATAAGGAATTTTAAAAAATACGTGAACAAACTTAAAACGTTTACGCACCAAATCATCTGCACTTTGGAAATCATTTCTTCTCCAGAACGGGTAGAAAGACAGGCAGAAACGCAGGAGATCAGATATATTTGGATGCCGACAGTAAGACAGGACAGGAGAGGAGAGCAGGGATTGGTCTTCAGTGAGAGATGATCTGGTTCGGACTGCCCCCCCTTGACATCCTGTAATCTGGCTTTTCTTTTGTTTTCTACTTCTAGGAAAGGTGGGTGTTCGGGAACTTCACATGGGTAATAATCTGTTGTAATGTGTTATCAATTACATCTCCAAAGAAATCGTTAATTATTTCTTGCCCCCCATCCACATTCCAAAGGGAGGTCAGAGGTCAGGATCAGCTACACAGCAGCATCCTGGACCTGGTAGAGATCCAGGGTCTTTCTCAAGGACACTTTCGCTGGGTAAATGATGAAAGTTTGAGTCCTGGGGTCTCCGGAAACAGTTTTACTGGTATCATAAATATTTTACTACTACACTGTAAAACATCATACTGTTGTATTTAGTGGAATCAACTCATCTTTTGTCATTAACTCAACTTAATCTCTAAATCTTCCTGAAACGTCTGTCAGCATGACTGAACAGTAAATCATCGTAATATCTTAAGTTTATCAACTTGTTTAATGAACTTACCTCCGTTGGTTTTACATTTTCACAATGTATGATAAGTCAACGTTGACTTATTTTAACTTACGTCAGATCGTAACATCAAGTTACGTAAGTTAGGTTACGTTAGTAAGTCACATGACGTAACTTAACTTACAACCTAACCAAGTAGTTTTGGTGCCTAAACCTAACCAAACTGCGGCAATGTTAACCACGTGTTTATTATTGTTAAACCATGATGACGAAGGTCCGGTACGCCTGTTGCTGGTACTCTCCAATAGTCATATATGTCGTTTTGGGAGTCACTGGTAAGCAACCTGTTCTGTCGTTTAGGTATGAGGATGTGTGCCAGGTTACAATGACATTTTCTGGACAAATCGCTGACAATGTCGCAGTCAAGTGATTTAAAGAATGAGTTCTGCAGTTCTGTGTTTGTGCATGTCAGGACACTAAAACCTCCAACAGGGTCTTCAGGCAACATTAGAGCTTTCAAAGAGAAAACTAAAATAATTAGATGAGCTTAACTGTCTCTGGTTGGCAGTGTGCCAGTTGGCTGTTTGTCTGCTTAAGACATTAAAACACTTGGGAGATGTTAACCTCTCTGCTCATGCTCAGGTGATGTAGCCTAGTTACTACGCCGCAGCGCTAAGCCACAAGCCTCGTCCTCATTGGTTCAACATCCTGCTAATCCACCGTTTGTCCGCATGCATCATGGGTGCACGCTGAGATCGTCAGAGATGTTTGATGGCCTCCTCTAACGGGGACCTTTAGATTAAGCCTCACCTCGGGCCGTGTCTTTTTTCAGTAATTGATGCAACGGGTTTTGGCTCAGGCTGGGTGACATCATACAGCGACATCAGTGTGACTTGGCTGGCTTTGTGCTTCATCCGTAAGTCAAACACACACATCATGAATGACAAAGTGTTTTGTCATAAAACACCTTAAGTTCTTAGAAAGTAAACTGTTTATCTCTTTTGATCTATTCAGAATGAGTATAGCCTACTAAAGTTGTGTACAAGTAAAACCATAAAGGTTGTCTTTAGGGAATTTTAGGCATTTTTGGCCACCAAAACAGTACACTATTTTAAAGGTATAAGGTATAAAGATATGAACTTCAAAAAAGTCAGAAACGTTTGTGCATTAAATAATATTTTCTACAAGTCAGTCTGTCTTTCATATTTATATGTGTGCAATTTTTGATTTCTTTTTAGTCTTTGACAGTCAGGAAGGAGCATAACCCTTAAATACACACTGAAGCGCTGATGCTCTTGTACCAAAACAAACATGGATGGCAACCGGCAGCTTGCACTGTTTATATGCAGTGACATTTGTGCTGAAAAGGCCAAAAAAGGAGGCATAAAAGTGCAGAGTTTGGTGAGATCCTGGATAAAGAGGCATGTGGAGAGGGAACTGGAGGTTAAAGAGATGGGATATCTACTGGAGAGAAACTGGGTGATTGTAGCTACTAAATTATATGCATCAGTGCCGTTTTTTCTGCTCATATTTTCCCAGCTCATTATGTTGTTTATGCTTCTTCTGTTTGTACAGTGTGTTTTAGGCTTCCTGAAACTTTTAATCTGTCTTTACTTCTCATTGGTTCATTGTTTGATTTGTTGATGGGACATTATTACATCGTGTTAGGAAAGCGCCCGTGTGTTTCCCCCTTCCCTCTCTCGCAGTAAGTGTCGGCCTTTAATCCTAATGAGCTGTGACAGATGAGGGCTAGCTGACTTCCTGATAACTCCCTGTGGTAACGAGCTCAGGAGGGAAGCAGGAGTACACACCATGCACTCAACAACCCCCCCCCCTCCTCCCCTCCACCCTCCACCTTTGGCGTCTTCATCCGGGGACGCTCTTAGCCCACTTTGACAAGACAGGAAGTGGACGAGACGACATGGAAGACAGAATGTAGGTCCGTCAGTCCAGAGAAGAAGAGATGAAACCTCAGAGGGGAGATTTGAGACTTGTTTTGTACATGTAAAGTGCATTAATACTTTATGGATCTGGTCTAATTAATGAAGGGGAAATCTACGAGACAAAAAGCTGAAGTATTGTTCTTTTTATCGATTGTCTCAGTTGTTTCACTTTGTGTATTTTTGCACTGCTTCTGTGTATTTTGTTGTACCCCAACATATAAATTTCCTTCTTTGAATAATACATTTGATTTGATGTGTTTGAGATTGAAATTAAAAATGTTTAATGGGGTTAGGGTATATAGGGATAGCTAAAAGTATATGTACATTTAGATTTTGTAAGAGAAATTCCAGTGATAATCTCATGTAATTTTTTTTTTTCTTGTACAGTAGATGGATAAAAGGTTAATCAGACGTTTTTAATTTTTATTTTTTGGCT
Source organism: Maccullochella peelii (assembly GCA_002120245.1). Classification (NCBI taxonomy): domain Eukaryota; kingdom Metazoa; phylum Chordata; class Actinopteri; order Centrarchiformes; family Percichthyidae; genus Maccullochella; species Maccullochella peelii. Next base: position 26,439 of record LKNJ01001212.1, on the reverse strand, counting down.
TCATTTTCAGACACTGACATTCAAAATGCATCAAAACCTAATTCAGTCTTTTTCCAAGTGTGGTGTTCATGTTTTTGTGTGTGTGATAAAAAAAATACTTTGTTTTTTTCTACATAAAAGGTCTCTTTTCTATTTTTATGGACCAAAATGGAGACTTGATCATCTAAAAACGCCACAGGAGGAACTACCGAGCATGCATTCACCATGAAGAATTTAAAAATCTACTTCAGCTGCTCTTCAACTCTACAATTTTTAAATGTAGTCTAGAGAATCTCATCCAGTCCACATGTTGACTGTTGCTTGTGTTAGTAGTGCCACCTGCTGTGCAACAACAACAACAACAACAACTACAAGGATGAGAGACCATCATATCACGTTTCATGAAGATGAGTTGTTTTATTCATTTATTAAATTAAGTCACACTTTAAGAATTGATTAATCTTTCTGTATTTACCGTATGATTATTTATTTCCAAATGTGTTTTCTATTTAACATTGGCTATTTTGGAGTTTCATATGTAGCGGATAACTGGCAATCGTAAGCTACAAGTACAGTGAGAAACCTGAATGCACTGCAACTTTTGAAAACATGCAAACAGACAAAACACAAGAAAACATCTTCATTTTGACAACACACAGATAGATTTAGCCTTTAGCCCTTTACTTATTCTACTAGCATGCTCATCAGCAGTATGCTAGAAATATGGTGTTACATTAAACCCGCCTAATTGGTTCTTTGTCGAACTTGTTAGCAAACCGCTGCTTATTTACACATCCAGCAGACGCAGAGCAACATGAGCGAAAACATAAAAAAATGAGCGGGTCGAGACGACGGGCCAGATCACACCGCTGCAACTTTTCCCTGCAGCGATCTAAAACAGTTTTGTCTCGTTGCAAATCTTTGGTCTGAACTGGCCTTAAGGTCAATATTTGCTCTCTTTTTAACTCTGTTTTCTTCTGCTAAATGCTTCACTTTCTTCTCGCTAACTTTGTCCGTCTGCTGCAGCTGGAAACGACGCTGATGAGAGCTGTGAGATTGAATCAAAGCATTAAAGCTGTGGGACGTAAAACCAAAACAACGAGCTGAAAGACACTGAAATACTCCATAGAGCTGAGGGGAACTGCAGAGTCGGGTGATAATTCTGTCGGTGATATCTTTCACATTAGACATCGTCATCTGACCCATTGTTAATATAAAAATATTGATTAGAGCAGCTTTAAGTAGATAAAACACACACACACAAGTAAGGCGAGACATTAAGAAACAAAACAATTATCTTTATTGTGTATTTATCCACAGGACACATTTCTGCATAATTTCACATATTTGATTTATGTTGCACTTAAAAAGACTCAAATCAACTGAGCGACTAAAAAATTATGAAAACTTTGACATCAAATTGATCAATTCTTACTCAAGTGGTGACATCACTAACACATCAGACAATCATACTCAGGCATAATTCACACCACTTTAACTTGACAAATTTTACATGACAACATTAAAAGTTATCTTGAATCCCTGATCTATAAATTTAAAAACAGAATTGTGTATCAACAGGATATGTATGTGATATAATTAAGGCAGCTAACAGCTTTTATCACAGAACACACTGACCTCCCCTAACCCAAATACTTTCTATATCGTTACACAATCCATTACAGGTGATTAATTATGGGTAGACAATTTAAACGATAATCTGTTTGATGATTTGAAGTTTTTTATTTGTATGTATTAATGCACAGACCTTACATGAATTAAGTTTATTTCCCTTAAAGGAGAAGAGGATTGGGATGCACCAGCTGTTTGCGTTCTTAGTAACCACTGGCTTACCGTAATGTACGATAATTACTGAAATAACTGGACTTTTTTACTTGTAAAGAAGTGAGGTTTGCTTCAGTAATTCTACAATTTAAATGTCTTTTTCACCCTTTGTTCTATCTTGTGTTTATTTATTTATTATATTTCAAGAGATCTAAAAAGTAACAGTCCCATTACAATCTTATAAAAGTTTCTTTAAATGCTGATATTCATTATACTGTCAGTTACAGTTAGCTGAGCCTTTAATTTCCTTTGTACTACTGTAAGCCCATTTTAACACAACACTTTTTGACTTTTTGACCATGCTTGTGTTCAGAGTGGACCATCCATGCTTTTGTACAAATGAGAAAAAGAGATTTGTCCAAAATACCATATATTCATTTCAGGAAATGGTTGAACTTACTTTACTACCTGAACTGTCGGATCTAAATAACGTTTGAATTTATACTTCAGCCTTCTCGATCCCAGGTTTTAAGGGAAAGGGAAGGTTCCTGCAGCTCTGCAGAACAAACGTCTGACTGGTTAACTTGTTTGTCTTGTTTTCCTCAGATGATCCGAGCGGTGTTTCTTCTTCAGTGTGGTATGGCGGTGCTGGCACCAGCGCCCATCTCTTTCTCACAGATGAAGGGCAAGTACATGCTGCAGGGGGCGTCGTACCAGCTCCGGATCGCCACTCGCTCCATCACACGTGTTTTCACAATGTAGCCACAGTCCTCGTTGATGTGGTTGTTGGGCTCGCCGATCTCCCAGAAACTACAGTTAGAAGAAAGAAAGCAGGAGAAAAATCAACACTGTATTTAAAGTCATCAGGTATTGCTAAACCTGGGCCCTATTTGTACAAATTTTGGGATCTAAATGACTAATAGTTACCAAAAGTTTTGGAACTGGTCCAGTAGATTGCTTCCGATCTTTCTTTAACCAGAAACACCGTCGTCTTCCTGCAACAACTCAACCTCTCTCAGACTTTCTGTTTCTGGTTAAAAAAAGGATCCCACTCTTTAACAAAACGGTCTGTCTCTGCAGGGATCCTTTCCATAATGTTGTCAGACACTTAGAATAACAGTCTGAGCCTGTCAGAGGCAAAAACAAGCACTTTTAGTGGACGGACTTTGACAGGCACAGTTGCCCACAAGGATTACGTTGCAGTCATTGCAGCCCGTTCGCGGCTGCTGGCGGAGGCGATCTGCTGGACCAATTCCAAAACTTTTTGTACCTATTAATTATTTAGACTCCAAAATATGTAAAAATACCGGAGTTTCCCTTTAAGTGCCTGGAATCCCTTGTTATCATGTTCATGTTGGATCATTATGCAGCTCATAATTTACATCCATCATTTAATTCAAGTAGTGTTCCTCTTATAGAGCAACGTGAAGAGCAACTTGGAGGTTAGGGGTGGTGGATGGGTGGGTAGTGTGTCAACTTTAATAATAAACATTAATAATTTATAAAAATAAAAGTTGCAGACGGAGTAAAAAGTATAAACTCAAGGATAAAGGTGAAGCATTATGTAAATGTCACCCAGCAACAGCCAAGCTAAAAAAGATAAGGAAATAAGAAGAAACATCTCAGAAGGAAAAGAGGAATGACAAAAGGTTAGTCATCAACCAAATGAGGAAGAGAGATCAGATGGTTATTAGAAATCTGTTGAGTTGGGAAAGAAACTCTTGAGAAAAGAACTACAGTAGTATTGTGAAACAAAATGCAGCAAATCAAACACAGAGGGCAAAATATTAACACCAGCCAAAGACAAACCGGAACATGAAGATGACCTGACTTTGCATTTTTAAGCAAAATGCATTTTTCCACAGTTTGGCTCTGACACATTTGTTTTTCATCACAGGTAAGAGGTCAAAGGTCATGGTCACCTGCAGCAGTTAAACAGCAGTTACATAACGCTGCTCAGACCTTCTGTTTGCAGGCAGCTGTGATCCTGGCCTCCATCCAGCTGTTATCTCACATCTGGAACATCGAGAACCTTTAACTCTTCACTGACTCTGTCCTATTCATTGTTTCTGTGCTTAACATCTACACTCTATTGTTAATTTACATCTGAGTAAGGTGCTTAAATCACAGCTTTTGTCAAAACAAAGTCTAATTAGGGGTGCAACTAATGATTATTTCCATTATTAATCAATGTACTGTGTGGATTATTTTCTTTATTAATAGATTAATATTGATAAAATTGTGAAAAAAAATACAATATGACATTTCCAGAGGCTTTATGTGACGTCTTCAAATTGCCTTTTGTACGACCAAAAGTCTAAAATATTCAATTTAAAATAAAATTATTATAAATTATTGATATATGATTATGAAGTTGTATAAGTTGGTAAGTAAGTGACTTAAATAATTAAATATCGATAATCAAAACTGTTGACAATTAACTGTTGATGTTTAGTTTTCTATTGATTAATTGAGTTGTTCATTGTTTCAGCAAAAGCAGAGGATTCAGATTGTTTAACAAAGTAATCACTAATGCTGAAACAGTCTGCAACAAAAAATGTTTTAATAATTGATCCACTGTTTTAAGTAATGTATCAAGTAACAACATCAAGAGTCTGCAGCCATGCTAGCTCCTCTGTGAGGCTGCTAACACCAGCATGCCAACACGCTCACAATGACAATGCTAACATGCTGACGTTTAGCAGCACATAGCAGATTATGTTTACCATAATCCCCATCTTATTTTAGTAAGTTAGCATGCTGACATTTGCTAATTAGCACTAAACACGAAGAACAGCTGAGGCTGATGGGAATAGCATTAGTTCTGCAGGTATTTGGTCAGAAAGTATTGGACAAACTGAAGTTTTGAACTAATGATGGCACTAGATGAACGGTAAGCGACCACCAAGTTATTACAGTTCATCCTGAAGGGAACATCAATATTTGTACCAAATTTCATACCAATCCATCCAATAGCTGTCGGTCGGGTTATGCTTGAACAGAAGTGCTATATTCGAAGGCGGAATGAAAAGCAGGGTGTCTTAGAGACGGGGGAGATGTAATATTGCTTAAATACAAAGATTTGACGCATATTTTCAGGCAGTCTCTTGGTTGTTCACAAAAAGTGACAGAAATAGTGCGTCAAGAATGAAAAATAGCTGAGAGAGAGGTTCAAACCCTGGCTACTTTCTCACCTCCACACATCTGGCCAGCCACAGTGTGAAGTTGGTGTGAATGTCGGATCGTCGGTTTCGGAAAGTAACAGAAATGGTTGGACAAAGCCCCCCCAGTCCGACGTCGGAAAAGTGTCGGGAGTTTCCTAAGTTATTCAACCATCTTACTAGCACTTCTGATGGAGTAGACTGGCCATCCCCTGATCCATGTTGCTAGTGTGACTAATAATCAGATCAGATTGGTTTCAAACCAACAATAGTTTAAAAGAAGTATACTTTTCCAGGGACTCCAGAAAGCTTTTTAGAGTTCAGGAACTTCAGTTCCTTTTTTTTTGTTCCTGCCCTCCAAACATTTCCTTCCCGCACGGGATGACTATCCAGTGAAACAGGAAGTATTTGGTTGAAGTTTGCAGTAAACATCTTTAATTTGCCTCTTCTACTACTTGTTTTCCCCTCCGCTGGTTGCATCTTGCCTCTGGCTACCTGACTCTCTTCATTTGGCCTTGTTCAGTGTAAACCAGGCCAACAACCGTCACAGTGCAGCTCGCAAACCAAAACCTGTGCCAAAGTCTGAAGGTATGCGAGAGGTCAATGTTCAACAGAGGTAAAAGTCAAATGGTCAGTCAGTCTGTGTGTGCGTGTTTGTCCAAGTATGTGTGTATGACAGACAGTCTGGAGCCAGAGGCGCAGAGTCACAGTTTGGGCAGTAATGAACTCTCGTCATTCACGCTCCAAGCTTGATTTATTTTTTAGAGTCTGAGTCCGTATCTTTCAAGACTACATTTAATACCCTGTCTCATCTGTTTTAATACCTGGTCAAGTTCTTCATATTAAATACTAAGTGAGAAACCTGTATTCATTTCACACGTTTGTTTGTTTAGCAGGCTTTAGTGTTTTTTTGGGTTATTGTATTCATGGCTTGGTTACCCTCTTCCTCATGTTCCCCTTGTTTTTGTTGTTCGTCCACACATTAGCAAATAATTGCTTATTGATTTATCAAACTCAAACACAAATCAACAATTGCATTCATTGAATTTGTGTCTCTGGCTTGACGTCAAAACAGGTAAAGTTGCAGGCTGTAAAACCAAACAATTAGCTTTGTTGAAACCTCATTCAAAATCCCATTGACATTTGAAACAACACTAATAAGCTTGGAACAGAGCTGTTCTCAACACTAGACCATGTGGCATGTTAGGAGGCAGATGAAAGAAGTGAACCTACCCTCCAACCAGCGGGGTGCCATCCACCCATTTCCACTGATCCTCTGTGTGCTCATCAGTGATCCCAAACCAGTAGGCGTTCCAGTGGCCTCTGGGAAGGTTATCCCACAGAAACGTCTGAGAGGAAACACACACACACAGGAAATGTTTAAGTATAACACATTCATCACTGATGAGAGAGACAGCTCAATGCCTGACATTTGATTATTATCCCAATCTTATCACCAGACAGGATGTTGATATTGGATAATTCTGCAAAAGCCCAAATTATGTTCAGTGATTGTGTTTTTGTGAAGAATAAGGCTGGTGATATTCTAGTATATTTTTCTTATTGTCGACAAATCCCAAAAAGAGACTAAAACCAACACTGAATGTATCTACTAACAAATATTGTGTGTGTGTATCCAAAGCCTGATATATCTTCTTCCTCTGAGCCACAGAGCGCCATTGTTGCTCCAAAAACTATTAAACACACATCAGTGAGCCACACTGTTGTTCCTTCATCACCATGAACACACACACTGCAGTTTATTTGGACTCAGTCGCACAAACACCGTCCTGCTGCCCCAAATACTCACTAGAGCACCAAATGTGGATTAATCCACCGCTGAAAATAGTCCCCAACAAATGCACCATTTCCTCCTGTTCGAGTAACGTTTGTTATAAATCTACAGTGACCAGCTGTAAGGAAACTAGTGAGCCGTCTAAAAAATGTTAACTATATATTTGTGAGTCGTTTTTCGAGACTCACATCTTCAGTAGAAACCAATGGGCTTGGGCTGAGAGCCACAGACAGGGTGGGGAAGTCAGAAAATATTGAGAGACGGACTAACACATTGTTGGTTTTGGTCTTTTCATGGGATTTGTTGACTATAAGAAGAATATAGAATAACACCGACCTTGTCCTTTAACGTTCAATGCCATGTTGGTGGCTTATCCTGTAAGCGACAAACAGATAAATATCTTCAAGTGATAAAATGTGTTTGTTAACACTGTATCAACGTTTAACTGCAGTAATAAGTTGGAGTTTGCATTAGTGCTGTTGGAGCTGTTGATGGTTTTGAACTCAGTAGAATAAAATGAAGCAGCTCTACCTGATAAAAGACTTTCTTCTGTAAGAGAAAATGAACTCCAACTGACATAAGATCTAATGATGTTCCTCGGGACATGGCAGCCTGTACCTGCTCCTCAGCCGTGTGGATGATGGCCAGGTGACCCCCTCGGCTCTGGCAGTACGACTGGCTCTCCGTCCAATCCCGCGTCGTTCTGGAGATTAAGTAACAGCTGTTGTTGAAGAGCCGCCACTCCATGGGGCAGACGATAGGGGCCGGCCCTGCCTTCGTCGTCGGTTTGACCACCTCAGGAGCTGATGATGCACGGACAATACAGTCTCATCCAAAATAATCCAACATCTACATTTCACTCTAGCTCAAATGGACACTTTACTCACAGTAGGTAGTGCCACTGTAGGTGCTAAAAGCTGACTTGTATGTGACCAAAAGCACCTATATACAAATACAGAGTCAACTTTACCTTTAGTGGTCACCTTGGCAGCCAGTTTGGCCAGCAGCTCGTCCTTCTCTTTCTGCAGCTGATTTTTCTCCTGCAGCAGTTTGCTGATGGAGGCGTTGAGAGCCGACACGTTTGCGTCCTGCGTCTGCTTCTGTATCTCTGAGGTCGCTTCACCACCGCCCTGAGGTTTGTTCTTATCTGTGGAACAAACGGAGAGATGGACTAGTAAGTTAATAGACACTTTAGAGCTGCAACGATTAGTCGATTGACAGGAAACTAATCTGCAGCTATTTTGATAATCGACTAAATGTTATTTTTCAAGCACAAAGTCCAAACATTTGATTGTTCCAAGTTCTCAAATGTGAAAATGTTCTGCTTTTCTTGGTCTTACATGATAATAAATTGAATACTTTTGGGTTTTGGCTATTGGTCGGACAAACCAAGACATTTGATGATTCAAATTCACTGTTTTCTAATGATTTATAGCTCAAACGATCAATTGATTCGTTGAGAAAATACTCTGCCGATTAATCAATAACAAAAATAATCATTAGATGCAGTACCAAGACACTTTATTAATCAATCTAAAAATGATTTTGGAAGAACACCTTTTGGAAGAAAAAGAGAACAACAAGCAAAGTAGAAAAGTTCAGGCTCAAACCAAACAACAACACTTTGAGATACACTGACAAAACCACATAGTGAAGATATGAGGTTACACAGACTATAATAAATCTGCTACCTTAAAGATGAGAAAGAAAAGAATGACAGATAACGTAAATCAAATCAAGGTGAATTTAAAAATGTTCTCTTTGTTTTAGTTCTTTCGGACAAGGTGCAACAAAAATAAACATTACACAAGTCTTGTATGAGACCTATTTTACTAAATTTATCTTACTTTTATTGTTATTCTATTAGGCACTGGTGTTAACATTTACTCCTTACACACTTTACATGTATTACTCTATTGTTTTTATTCTTATGTTGTTGTAATTTGTGAGAAATCTCTGGCACAAGAATTTCCTTTGGGATTAATCAAGTTCTGTCTTATCTTATCTTACGTTTCCCTGAAAAGAGCTAATTATCTAAACGAACAATTATCACATTTAAAAACACTGAAAAGCTTCACTTTAAACGTTTATCACTTTGCCGCTGTTGTCTCACTCTGGCTGCAGCAGTTGAGCCAACAAGCTCATTAAAAGCATTGCAGCTTTTCAGCCTCCTGACTGCGTGGCTGTTTCAACATAACGAGCACACATATACACGTACATGTGCTAAATTGGCAAACATGAAACTGCTCATTCTGCAATTTTGAATCCATTGTTTCTGCCTTTGTTTTCACAACGACCACTGATGATGATCAACAGTGAACAAATGACTGTGTTGAAAAAAGTTTAACAGCAGAGGAAGCAAAATACAGGATATCATTTAATTTCAAAATGTGCTGATATAATACTTTTTAGTTCCTCAAAAAGAAAAAAAAAAGGTAAAAATTGCCAAAGACGCTCAAGATATCTTCATATTAGCTCTCAAATAGAAGAACAGAAACAAATTATTACTACCAACATTAGCATGAAGTGATTTATTTTAACATAAAAATACGTTACGTTAAACATAAAGATGGAGCAGAAAAGTACACACATACTGTAGATTCTCATCTTATTTGTTCCAGATGAAACTTCATGTTACCTTTCTTAAAAATATTTAAGAAATTAAAAAGGCTCTATAAACTATGGATGTGTTATAATGTTTATCATTAAGAAGTAAAAAACATGATAATAGCATTTGCTATCTCATAAAACTTTTGCGAAGCCGTTTTAAAAGTTTTAAAACCTGCATTTTTTTTACATCGGCTGGCAGTCTTCTTTTCCTGTTTAATTGGGACACGTCTGCTTTTTACCAAAGATTACTGCCACCAAATGTCTCGTGTCCTCTGTAGTCAGCAGAAGAGTGTGTGGCGTCACCCTCGTGGCGTTTGTGCTGGTTGTACATGTGATGCGACATGATGGTCAACAGCTCGTGGTCAGAAAAACTCCACAGGGCTCCTTTTTAATGTACTTTTAACGTCACTTTACTTTAGTAGCACACAAAGCAAAAAATGAAACGAAAGAATCTGACAGCCGGTGTACTCACAGTGTGCAGTGACGGCTATGATGCAGATCAGCAGGACGCCGCACAGCATAGCCAGGCAGATGGTGGCGAAGCGGTAGGCCCCGGGGCCGCTCGGCCTGGGGATCAGTCTGACTGGGGAGTCTGGGTGAGCTGGAGGTGGCCACAGGGGGAAAGATTGTTAATTAATATAATAAACCAAAGTGTCTGGATGCTGCATACTGATATACACAGGTGGAATTAATATCAATAATGACGGCTGCATTCCATTTAGGAGAGCCAGCTCAAGGCCTCTGGTATTGGACACTTAATGGAACGGAGCCATTGTTAACGTTATTCCTTACACTTTTCCTGCTTTGACAAGTCAAAATGTCTGCAGTGAAAAGGTTCTATTGTCAGCTGAAAAGTGAGTTTAATATCACTGTGCTCAACATGTGCGTTTAGAAAATGATTATTTGCTATTTCAGAGCTCTACATAATGTATTTATGCTGCCTTTTATCAACAAAGGAATCTCCTCTCTGTTCAGACTTGTGAAAATCAAACATGTAGTTTGAGTAGTTTCTGGGATGTGGGAAATCTGGCTGCACTACAATTATCAAATCAAGCAGACAGAAGTGAGGGAAATGACTTTGATTTGTTTCGATGTGAGGCAGCCATCACCAGCGGAGAGACTTATTCCCGCACAGATTCAAGGATTTATTATTATTATTATTATTACTGATATTGTTAGTCACTTTCAGGAATATATTAATCGACTTCCGTTTGAATTCCTGCCATTAGCCAAGATTTAATCAGTAAATCAGATGTTAAACGATCGAGAGCTGATTCCAAATCCCAAGCAAGGACAGCTTGTGTGGAGTCAAGAAAACCGGAAGCAGAAGTGTTGGAGAGACACATGTTAAGTTCAACCTTTTGACCTTTAACCCATAATGTCAAAGATCCTAACTACAGAAAGTCGTTTTGTTTAAGATATATTTTGTTTTACTAATTTATAATGCACATACTTTCTCCCCAAACTTGGGTGTCGTGTACAGGAGGCCTTATCTGCCAGATAACACTGAGCAATGAAGTTCCAGTGAATACAAGGCTTCTTCAGCGTTCACTAGTGTCTTAAAGTAGAAACATGGCGGTGCAACATTAACGAAAATGCAACTATTCTTATTTTCAAAACATACTCATGAATATTATATTTCTGCCAATAGATCCCCCCAAATCTTACACACTGGTCCTTTAAGCCTGCTTTGTTTTATTTTGTATTTTGAAACAATTAGTCTTTAAAAGCAGTTTGAAGACGCCACTTAGGGCTTTCTGACAATCAATAGGCCAAACAATTAATTGATTAATAGAGAAAATTATCTTCAAATTACTCTATAATAAAAAATAATCATTACTGGCAGCCCTAATAATTGTTATCATAATAAAAAATATATAAAAATAATAATTAACTGCAGCCATAATATTTATTCTAAACTACAGGCTGAAAAATTCAGCCAGGAAAAAAACAGGCGCTTTATAGAGTATTAGCAAAATGTGTGCAAACCTGCCTTCATGGCTACATTATGTGTTTTGATTTGTGAAGTGAATCCAGTATTTTTCAGATTGTGTCTGCGGCGCCCAGAAGAGTTAGAGAGGCCAAAATAAGCTCAACATGGACTCAAATATTATAAATAAATATATAATATAATAATATATAATAAATATTGAGACTGGGAGAAAAAAAAAGGTTTTAATTCCTCCACGAAGACGCAGCAGTTATGAAAGACTTAAAGTCTGCGGTGAGTCCTTACCGCCCTGTCCAACATCTGGCCTGCAGTTGAACTCGTCATGTGAGCCCTCGTTGTCTATCAGTTTGGAGTACATCCCCTCACCGGCCAGGGAGCTCCCGGGGGTCGACATTTCAGCGGTGGAAGTAAAGAAAAAAAAGGGATTGAAATTAAAAGTTTAGAAAGTTTCAGTTCAGAGTGAAAGCGACCCAGTGGAGCTCCGGATCACGCACCCTCCTCTCACTCTTTCAGCTGTTTATAAACCCTCCCTGGTACCGCACTGGATTCAAGCACCGCACAGTAAGTAAGATGCATTGCGGTCGTGTGTTTCAAAATAAAAGCCCAAAAAAACGCACAGGCGCTGAAACGCGTTTTTGTTACCAACATTTTGTTTTGCAAACAACTACACAAAAATAAAACACACAGACAATAAAAGTGGAAGTGTTACCTTACTAAATGTACAGAAGCATTAACAACAAAATATACTTGAAATATTAAAAGTAAAAGCACTCATTATGCAGGCAAAATGGCCCTTCAGTGTAATATTATTAGCCTATATATAATTATATTATTGGACTATTATCAGAGATGCGTTAATGCTAATTTAAACTATTTTACATATGCTGTTGGGGAGATAAATAAATTACAGTCTATCATATTTTATAAGGCGATCGTGCAGTTTGTGTGTGAAATATTTAGCCTATATAAGTAACTAGTAACTCTAGCTGTCATATAAGTGTAGTGGAGTGAAAAGTACAATATTATCCTCTGAAATGTAGTAAAGTAAAAGTAGAACATAACATAACATGAATATGCTCAAGTAAAAGCCAAGAACCTCAAAATTGTATTTAAGTGCAGTACTTTAGAAAATATTCTTAGTTACATTCAACTACTAAAAAAATGATATCATTATCTATTGTATAATATTGTATAGGCTCAGTGGAATAAAGCATGTGACCTTGATGGATCATGGATTGTTGATTGTTGTCTCCACAGCTGTGTAATTGAGGAGAGGAAGCCAAGAAGAAACTTCACCGACATCTGCATCTGCATTTTGCAGGATAAATAACTTACCAATGAATGGATGTATGAACGTCTGCACAACACACTTTTCGACCAGACAGAGATTACATTATTGCATAACTTCAAAATCTGCCATAGGCTTCACATAAAACAATATTTATTTTCATAACATACCGAACAATAAGATGCAGTATTAGACGTTGAAATTTACTGAGATTTTACTGTCAAACCATGTTGTTTTAGTGACAGCATGTTTACAAAAATGCTCATCTGGACCCAATACACATCCTGCCTTTTTACCCCATGCTGGAGGTACAGGCATCCCACAAAACCCACATGCTTGAGCACACATAATATAATATCAATATTCAAATTACTTTTAAGCAACATAAAGCAATTTAATTTAAAACAACATATACCATAATAGAATAGTTTTTCTATGTATTTAGCAAGCGGTCCATGGAGTAGGCTTATACTGGTGCTTTTTGTTGTTTATATTCTATTACTTAAATTAATTTTCATACTGTTTTACTGTGTTTTTTTGTTGAAAAGCATTTCACAAAATTCTTGATTTAGATGGAGAAAATTGTTACTGTCCACAACAAGGCAATGGAAACACGTGTTGTTTCCCACAATTATTGTACATAAACCAATAAAAAATAGACATATTTACATACAAACACACTATACATAAATTCAGAATACATACATTTCCATAAAGAAACCTTTTCATATAAAACTGCATGAAAGAAAATGTTTTTTTTCACCATCCATTGTCAAAGTCACGTCTCTACTTTAACATGATCAATTTAGGGCTCTTATTTTGACGGCATCATCGCATGTTTTCCGGTCTTGTTGTGGTGTGCTTGTTGAGGTAGCTCTCTGACATTCATTGTGCCACATTATTTATCTGCCCTCCTGTAGCCTCTTGAAGGGATTTAAGGGAACATGCACAGTTTCCAGCATTTGTGAGTCAGAAGCCTGTTGTTGTGTTTCTCGTCCAGACAAGTCACAGCATCTCCTATCCTGATGGATCAATTTATGAGCTGATGATCTCTGTTTGTCAGGTCCATCTCAATAAACTGGTGATTGTTGTGGGGGAGATGGGGAAAAGCATAAAATAGATGAGTTTGTTTGAGGTTATGTCAGCTTTTTACTGCCTCATATCGTATACAGACGGGTGACAAATTAAAGGAAAAAAGAGTGTCGGAACATAAGAAAGGCATATTGATGAATGGTTTGACGAGTATGAAAATGATTGGTTAACGCTCTTTTAATGAGGAACACCAGCTGCTTTTTTTATTTTGAAGGCGCTGTGACATTTGGATTCACTGCTGACAGAGATAGACTTGACATTTAACCCTCCCGCTGCCCCGGGCCTCCGCGCTCGCTCCCCGTGTCCTTCGGGTCACAGAGACCCGTGCTCGCTGCGCATGCGCGTTCCCCTCCTCCCGCTCCCTCTCCCTCTCCCGCCAGTGCGCATGCGCCCCCCCTGAAGTTGACAAACAGTTGCCTAGACTTTGTTTCGTCACTCCCGCGCATGCGCATTCCCCCCCTCTGGCCCTGCCGCCCTCCTTTCCCCTCTCCCTCTCTTCCGCCAGTGCGCATGCGCCCCTCTGAAGTCGAGAATCGGTTGCCTACAGTTTCTTTCTCTTCACTTTTTTCTGTTATCAACATTTCCTCGCTGACCTTTCGCTGTGCCATAACTCCTTTTGATGTATTTGCATGCTAATTGAAAGCAATAGGACTAACTAATGGTCTTCCTGTTCATAACAATGTGGCAAATTACTTATACATAGTACAAAAAACGAACACGACCAACTGGACAACGTGATGAACACACCACGATTTCCAGTACCGGAATAATAATAATAATAATAATAATAATAATAATAATTCTCTCTCTCTCTCTCTCTCTCTCTCTCTCTCTCTCTCTCTCTCTCTCTCGTGTGTGTGAGAGATTACATCGTGTTTTTATCAAACAACTGAAGAACACACCAACAATGCCGTGTATTGCCATCTGCAAATTTATTTATTTATTCTTTTCGGTATTAGTATTGTGTGCACATTCATCATATATCATGTTGCGGCCTTGCGTCTCATCATCCCAATCCCAAGTCCGCCCTGACCCATTCTCGCTTGTTTCTCTGTTGGACAACAATCACTGAGCACGCATTGTGCCGACAATCATCACCAAAGCACTCACTCTGACAGACAGCGGGGAGGGAGACTGGATGAGTAGTTAGAATTGGGTTGCAGCTACTACCGCGGCCTGCCGTGTATATACAATATAAATAAATAAATACATACATAAATAACCCCCCCTCCCGCTGCCCTGCGGCTCCCCGTGAGCCGACCTCGCGGCCGCGGCTTCCCGGCTCGTGGACTGCTCGTGGACCACCACCACCACCACCACCACCCCCTCCCTCTTACTCCTCCCGTTGAGCGGCGCAACAACACGCGGGGCAGTGGACATGCGCGCAGCCTCTGCAGATGTATTTCCTACACCCACAGCAGACGGTGTGCGTCTTGCTGTCCTTCTTGACCGGGCAGATCTGACACCTCTTCCTCTTACTGTGTCTGGGGTTCGGATTCGGGTTGCTACTATTACCATTACCATTAGCCTGCTGATCCCCATCCCCATCCCCATCCCCATCCCGCGTAGCCCGCTGCTGCTGCTGCTGCTGCTGCTGCTGCTGCTGCTGCTGCTTCAAGGCTCTGACGAGCGCCGCCGAGGCATCCGCGCGGGGGAGCCTCTCCCTGCGCTCGATGAGCGGCGTCACTAGCGCCTTCCCCAGTTGCTCCAGGAACACCCTCCTCTTGTGCCGCTTGCCAGGCATCCACGTGGGGTTGATCTCTCTCCATATCACAAATGCGTTGTAGCAGGACACGTCGATGATGTTGTGGAATACGACCAGAGGCCAACGGGCCGTCATCCTCCTGCAGCTGTAGGTGCCGACCACCTTATCGAGGTTGTCCACGCCTCCCTTGGCACCGTTGTAGTCCAGGACCATGAGCGGCTTCCTGTCCGCCCGATCGCTGACCTCGGCCCCCTTGTGTCGCGTGCTCAGAAGTATCACGTTCTTGTTTTTCTTCGGCACGTAGGAGACCAGGGTGGCGGTGCCCGTGAAGGCGAACTTGGACGAGAGCACCCGTCGGCCCTTGGTCGCGAGCAGCGCGGGCGGCAGCTCGGGCTTGTTTTTGCGAACCGTGCCGACCATGGTCATGTTCCTCTTGAGGAGCTGCCGCCCGAGCTCGTAAGACGTGAAGAAATTGTCACACGTCACATTGCGACCCCTCAGACCCTCTGTCACGTCGAGAACAACGCGCATCCCCTGGTTCTTCTCCGGGCCTCTGCTGGCCGGCTTCCCGGTGTACACTTGCATGTTCCAAGCGTAGCTGGATTTGGCGTCGCAGGCCACCCACGACTTTATCCCGTACTTTGCCGGCTTGCTGGGCATGTACTGTCGGAAAGGACACCGACCTTTTGGAATGGAGAGAGAGAGAGAGAGAGAGAGAGAGAGAGAGAGAGAGAGATTTATATTTCACAACACATGAGGACCAAAAAAAATTATACAGTCTGGGCAGGCTGGCCCCAAATAACCCTGCCAAACCAAAAGGTCTTTAAAAAAAAACCATGGTTCTTTCAATTTCCATATGTCACAGCCTCACGTTTGTTCTGTAACTCAAAGTGAGTAACTCTTCCCTGGTTGATCGTTATCACTGTCACGGGCAAATGGAGGAGCAAAAGGAAGGAGAAAAGAAAGAAGATCCCACACAGGTCCCTTAGCACACCAAAGACAACGGTAGTGGAGGAGACATGACTGCTGGGTGTCAGGGGCCGGTTGTGAAACCCCCACGTTCATCCAACGTGGGGTAAATAACAATAACAACAACAACAACAACAATACCTCTGAAAGGAACCAGTTGCTCATCCACTGTAACCTCAGGCCCGGGGTTGTAGAGCCGTGGCAGTCGTTCCACCCACGCGTCCCAGACTTCTTACGGCCGCCAGTTTGTCGCCCACGCGTCTCACGGGTCTCGTCTCGCGGTCGTCAAATCGCAGCACTCTCGAGTACATGTAAAAAACCTTGAGTGGCATCGCGGCACGGAAAATTGCCCTGCCGCTCTCCGCATCCCACAGACTAGCTGCGGCCTCACCGCGGGACCTGTACACGCCGGCTAGGATTAGCAACCCTATGTAGGCGTGTAGATCCTCGCCGTCCATCCCCTTCCAGCCGTCTCCGTATTTCCTGCGGCCCTCCAGGTTTGTCATCTCCAGGATGATTTTATGTATAGCTGCTGTGATGAACAGGTGGAACGTAGATACAATGTCACGCGCTTGGGAAACTGCGAGCGCTGTGGGCCCCGGTGGGGTCATCTCCTCTGCAGCTCTGTTGTTGCGGCGGTGGTGGTGGTGTTCCGCCGCCGTTCTACCCTTGGCATACGCCACCGAGGACCATTTGATTGTGCTATTTTTTGACAGGAAAGTCTGTCTTCGTACTGCTTGGGCTCCTTCGTCCTCCTCTCCCTCTCCCTCTTCTTGTTCATCTCTATCTCCCTCTCCCTCTTCCTCTTCTTGTTCATCTCTCTCTCCCTCTTGGTCATCTCCCTCTTCATCCGAAGAGTCCACATCATGCTCGGGGTTGTATTCCTCATCATCTTCTTCCTCTGAAACGTCCTCCTCCTCCTCCTCCTCCTCCTCCTCTTCTTCTTCTCCTTCTTCTTCATCTTCTTCTGAGTCGGAGCGGTGTTGCTGCCCATTCGAGGACAGAATGCGCTCCAGGGCCCGTGCAGCACTGAAACGCACTCTTCTCGTGGATTTGTGGAGAGGCATAATGTAGTAGTAGTAGTAGTAGTAGTAGTAGTAGTAGTAGTAGTATAAGTAAAAGAGGCAGCCATCCCCAACCCGCAGCACTCACATCGAGTCAAAAGTGATCAGTGGCTTAGTCAAGGAGAAAAAAAATGCGCGCCATCGGCGCATGTGGTCCAGTGTTGTGTAGGGGTCAATCCCTTGTTTTTTTTGGGTCACGAAGCGCGACATGTCTGGACACGCTCTAACGGATGACACTCGATGGCTTCAGCGGCCTCACACCGTGATCACGTGGTAACAGACCACGTGGTGTTATGTCACGTGATTGGGACTGTGATCCTGGTCGGCGCCTGACACCGTGATCACGTGGTGTTATGTCACGTGATTGGGACCGTGGGCCAGAATGTCACGCGGTCTGTTTACCACGTGGTAACAACACAGTGACCACGTGGTAAACAGACCGCGTGACAGGCGCAAGACGTGAAGGGAAGCACAGCGAGGGGGTCTAAGTGACCCAAAGGACAGCGGAAGGGTTAAGGAACACCACACCAAACTCCATTAAAGAAACTTTTACTTTTGGCCTTGCTGACTGACATGGCATGTTTCACCAAGTTCAAACTTGCATCCTTGGTATTTCGAACATGGTAAGTTAAATTCAGGATTACAATCTCCTGATAACAGAGGACGCAGGGCGCTCAGTTTGCAATTGACCGTTTGCTAAGCCCCGCCATTTTTAGTCACTGTTGCTACACCTGTCAAGCTTTCCATTCTCGCACGGCACAATCACAGTCACGGCAATTTGGGTCCTTGATTTCAGACATAGGTAGACAAAAGCAGGCTCATCTTTTCTAGCTGTTTACCTTTGATTTTGTCGGAATGACAACTGTCGCTGCCAGATTTGATCAGCTTTAGCTAGCTAATTAAGATAACGTTATCTCCATAAGTTAGTTGAAAACGCTGCTGCTAAATAATCCTGTAAAAGGCGTCTTCTATATGCACTTGATGGCTGTTTATACGAGGCCCAAATGCAGACACTGAGGCAGAACAGGTCAAAGAAAAAGGACTTTACTAAACCAACAATTCCTAACCACTTTTAAAAGAAAACCTCTCAAATATTCCACCATTGCTTGGCATAGTTGTACTCATCCAATGTTGAGAAAAAAATAGGCATTCAGTAAAAAGCGTCTGGTCACACCAAAATCACACCAAACTCCATGCAGGAAACCTCAACTTTTGGACTCTTTCCCGCTCACAGCTTATTTGCTTGGCTTATTTCCACCATCTGCAGTATTCCCAGGATCTTCTTTCACCAAAACACACCCATGGTGGGCGGTGTGAAGTTATTGTGAAGTTAAGGTTTTACTATAATAAAGCACTGCTTAGTGAATCATCTCCCTAGCTGAGATTAAGTGAGATAAAGTGTTATATCTGCTATAAATGTATGTAAGGCATGTGTGTCTGTGTGTGGTCACCTTTCATGGGTGTGTCTCGCTAAAAGAAGCAGGCTGAGGTGCAAGGCATGAATAGACCACAGTGGATCGGCTCATTATGAAGTCTTTTCTGTTTCTCCTCTCCATTATTGGTAAAAATAGCACTTTTATTAACTCTTCAATTGAACACCTGTTTTTTTGTAAAGTTTGGGGTTTTCCTTTGCTGGTCTCTGTCATTTGTTCATATTTTGTGGGAACAAGAAGAGATCTGAGAGAGAGACATTTTAAAAAATTATATTTTATTAGTGCACTTTTGGTCCTGTGCAAGCCTTTATTCAAAACCAAAACGTGCCGATGCTATTAAACGCACCATAGGCAACAATAATTCTGACTTGTCATTCGAAAACTCTTAAATGTTTTTCTCCCTTTCAGGATGCTGTGCAGGGCAGGATCTTCTGCCCCAGGGTCCAGTGGAGGCAGTTTTGGGGAAAAATGTTACTTTCAAAACCCTGGTTGATCTCAAACACAACTTCAGCACCTTTGTCTGGTATTTCAACCGCGGGAGTGGGCTGGTACCCATCGTCACTGTAACGCCGACAGGGGAGACAGTGGCTGAAGGTTACCAGGGAAGAGTGTGGGTGGACCGGACCAATGGTTTCTTGACCCTGGGGCCACTGGACAAGAAGGACAGGGGGTATTATAATGCTACCATGGTAACTTCTGAAATGCAAAGGACTGGAGAGACCATGCTCCGAGTTCTGGGTGAGTCAATTTCTTATTTAATTAGGAGAGAGCTGCATAAGCAAAATTTGACTTAAGATATTTTCTCAGCAAAAGTACAGAACAGGTCCTTTGCTCAATTAAGACCGGGTTAGTAATGTTGTGTACTTAAAATACAATATACAAATACAACATGATACCGTACATTATATATATATATATTTTAGTTCTAATCCACAATATTGTTAAAGACTGGAGTTAAGTTTTCAGAATGAGAATCAGGTTTATTGCCAAGTAGGTTTTCACATACAAGGAATTTACTTTGGTATTTGGTGCATAACAATAAACATAGTAAAAGAAAAAAATCGAAGGTCCAGAAACATGAATAAAAGTAGAAAAATATACAATAAAAATATGAATACATCTTATAAATAAAATAAGTACAACATGTCTGTTTTTAAAATTAGGGTGTTGTTCAGTTTGTGCAGAAATGTGCAAAATATTGACCAAGGAATGTGTAAAAGGTCAATTCAATTCAATTCAATTCAGTTTTATTTATATAGCGCCATATCATAACAACGTTATCTCAGGGCACTTTGTCATAAAGAGCAGGTCTAGACCGACTCCTTATGTGTACAGAGACCCAACAATTCCCACCAAGAGCAGCACAAGCGACAGTGGCAAGGAAAAACTCCCGTCACAGTGTAAACTATAAATAATATGTACAAAGTACAGAGATAATAATCCAAAAGGTGTGGGTTAATGTAACGCATTATGACAGGAGACTGTACGTTGATGTAACGTCAAGTATCTTTATATTATTATTTATTATTATTATGGAGTACACTGGTAGCCTACATTCAGACAGGAAGTGTTTTAAGTCTGTGTCTTAAATTTAAAGATAGATACAAAGAATCACATAAATAATTGTACATTATAAGAAATTACAGATACATTATAATTTCAATGTTCAGTGAACTGCCTAGTTATCATCTCCATATACTGTGCATAGTGCAAATATATTCAATTAAGAAAAATCACCCTTTTTTTGGGATGTTTTAAAAAGAAATCATTGCCAATAGAAAACAGTGTGTCAAATGTAGTAAATAGTAGAACATAAGTAAGTAATTAAAAAGTGAATACAGAGCAAGGTATATGAAACACGGAACAATATGGGGCATTAGAAAGCAGAGAGAAAGGCATTGTAAAGGGATAAAATATATAAAGCATAAGAGGTAATGTAAAGTAGCAGAAAATGTGTATGTGTTTGCATACTGCAAAGTTGTAACAGCTCAGATGGATCTCAGAACCTACCACAAACTTAATTTCTTACTTTTTAACCTGTTTTCCCTGTACAGTCACGGAATAGAGACAGCACTGGGATTGAGCAAAGTAAATTACTCATATCCATAACCGTAGACATCCATTAATCTCAGGGCATGGACAGAAAATCCCAGTGTCATATTTCAGCTTTTCAGAAAGACAAATGAAAGACACCCTTTATAAAAAACAAAACAAAAAAAAACAACCCAATAAATTTCGGAAACCAGAAGGGATGGGAATACAGCTTTCCATGGGGAGACTAAATGGATTATGAGATCAGGGAAGAATCCACACTAAACAGAAGAGATTGTTACAATTGAAGCAGAGTATGAAATAACAAATACCAAGGAATTTGTTTTAACCATTTCCTGATAAGCATTGCTAGGAGAGGAGGAGAGTCAATTAAAACAGAGCAACAAAGAGTAGAATTTGACATATCTCATATTTGACTGGATAAACCTGAACCTGAAAGCTGGTATTCTTTATTTTAGGATGCTGTGAATGGTACGCACTGCCCGAGGGTCCACTGGATGCAGTTTCAGGGAAAAACGTGACTTTCAAAACCCTGATTGATCCCAAAGAGGAGTTCAATGACACAACCTGGTTTTTCAGCAATGGGGGTGAGCTGATGCGTGTTGCCACCATGAACAGACAGCAGGAAAGCGTAGTGTTCAAGGGTTACCAGGGAAGAGTGACGGTGAACCTGGCCAACGGGTTCTTGACACTGGGACCTCTGGCCACGACTGACAACGGGGATTATTACGTCAACATCTTTACCGCCAAAGGGGTGAAGACTGGAGAGATCAAGCTCCGAGTTCTGGGTGAGCTACTGTGTGTTACGCCAGGGAGGCTATGTTTTCCATTGTGTCTTTAGCCATGCTAGTGGCGTGGCTCTAGGGAAGGTAATGTCGGTTGGTTGGTCCACCACTTTGGTGAAATATTTCAACAACTGTTGGATGGATTGCCATGAAATTTGGCACACACATTCATGTCCCCCACAGGATGAATTGTAGTTTCTTTGGTGATCCTTTAACTTTTCATTTGGTGCCATTATCTATTCAAAATTTTAAATTGTCCAATGCTTTGTTTTATAACCAAATACATGCAAAATGACATTCCCATCAGCCTCATCTGTACTTTCTGGTAAAGGGTAACTAGACCCTCAAATTCTGCTAGAACCCTATCTCCCAGCATATTTAAAAAATGCAACAGAGGAGGGAGGGAACAACAACTGACATGGGGAGACTGACTGACACTGATTAGAGTTTTTAAATAATATAAAATTCATGACGTAGATAAATCCAAACCGGTCAGCATTGGCTTTGCAGGTTCAGGGCTGAAGTTAGCATTTAGCTCAAAGCACACCTGTGCATAAGCCTCAAAGAGCTGCTGGCATGGCTGTAGACTCTTAGTCTTATTAACTACTGCACTTCAGCTTTTTATGGTAGGCTACACATTTTATTCCATAGTGTATCAACTAAGTAGGCTTATCAGATTGCACAAATCCTTTGGAGCTTACATGTAAAGAAGGTCCTGGAGGTCAAGTGTCAAAAGTATTTTAAGTTTCTGATGTTGGTTCCCATGTTGTTCTTTCTCTATTCACTGTCAGGTTGAAAAAGGCTTGTTGCGTCTTGTCATTGCACACAAATAGTTGCATTTGTTTCTCACAAGGGTGTTTTCTGTCCCCTCTGTTATTTTTATTATACACCAACAACTACAGTTATTAGCCCAGGAGGTATTTTATTACACATGCTGATGATGCAATCTTAGGGCAACAAGTAGCACTGCCTCTTTCAAATCAAACATCTACTGATTTTTAGGGAAAGCTTAATGTGTTTGACACTTTTTATCTGTCCAAAAGAGTATGTAGTCATAGAGCCACTAACCCTGGCAATCTTAGTACCATGCATTGAACCATTCAGAGCCACTTCACCATCTAAATTACTTTGATGTACCTGCAGAGCCGGTGTCAAGTGTGACCATCAGGGCCAACGTGTCTGAGACGGCAGAGTTTAACAGCACTGTTGTTCTCACCTGCTCTGCAAAGGGCTCATTCCTCAAATTCTCCTGGACCAACGGCACCACACCCATCATGGCGGACAACGCACGACTCGCTATTGCAGAGGTGAGATTTCATGTGCGTTTTGATCACATCAGATTTGAATTTGGATTGGACTGCACTGAAGAAGGATTTGACTGAACCAAACAAGTTAAAGTATTTCTACTCTTTTATTGAATAATTTTCCTAATTGGTATCTCATTATCTCTTATTTTGTCATTCTCTTAATCATTCATTTGATTTGTCTTCTGTTAATTGTCACTGCAGGAGGCCACGTCCAGTATGCTGTCTATCAGTAGTATTCGAAGTACAGACCTTGTTGGTCCCATCTACTGCACAGCTGCCAACCAGCTGGAAATGGAGAAAAGCGACCCCTTCGACCTCACTGTCATCTGTGAGTACTGCACCTGTGGTCACACCTTCAGATACTTTAATGGAACATGACTTACATAAAAGCTGAAATTCCTTACTAGATACCATATGTGTCAACGTAATCCCCCCCCCTTAGCAGCAGCAGCTTCTTCTTTTTACTGAATTCCGGTTGTTTAACTACCTCACCTTAAATATAAAATGGCCACAGTGTGAAGATGAAACTTTATCCATGCATGAAATAAAACCAAGACTGAAGCTACAACTGAGATTTTAATGAGTCAGCAGGAACTAAAATCCTGTGAGTTGAGGCAAATGAGGTCAGACATAAACCATATGAAAAAGAGTGGGGAAAAATCAGTTAATAGCTGGTAGAACTTAAATATCCATGTAATTCAAGGTCTGGTCTGATAAAGTAAAGAGATAATGTCCCAAACTGCTGTCCTGCTGCTGTTATCATCAGTGCTCCCCTAAACATGTGTAATGTCACGTTTGGACCAGAAGATGTCATCATTCAATAATTTATTCAACTTTGAAACTTCAGCGACAGCATGATCCAAATGGGATCCATACTGTGTGTGCTGCACAACAGTGAAACTACCACAGACAAAAGTGTTACAGTAACTAAAACCTGAAGATTATTTCTTGTCCCTTATTCAGTTCCTCCACCCCCACCTGTATCGACTCTTCCAACACAGCCTGGTAGGTTGAAAACTTCATTTTGGTAATCAGATATACAGAAGTAATCCAAAAGGTGGCTTGTGCATTTGAAGCATGATAAATACAAAAAACAAGTAAAACATGTATCAATTATGTTTGCATTGCAAATTTGCAGTTTATCTTGTTTCTATAAAATTTTATATCACAATGTATATTGATATATATATAAAAGTTCATACAACATGATGACCAAATGTTCTTGTCACCCACAGGACTACCAGAAAAGGAAGGGGAAGGTGGTGAATCAAGACCAACATCCTCACACAGCACCACGTACCCAAATACCACCACGTCCTCACATACCACAATGTCCACATATACCACCACATCCTCACATGCCACGACAACACCGAGGGACAGGGATACAAGGTTGGATAATAAGGACTTCTTGGACATTCAACGTGTCTGGTTTGACAAGCTGCAAGCAGAGCTGGTGGAGATGCGGTTGAGCTATGAGAGGAGCCTCCGTCAGATGGAAAGCCGTACACATTCCCTGCTGTGGTCCGTGAGCAGGAGGCTGGAGCGAATGACAGAGGCCATGGACCGCATCTCGTCCCCCTCTCACCAGACTAAAACCTACTCATCCCTTAGTCGTTTGCTATACAAAGGTGTTTTAGCAGTGACCCCTTCCAGCCAACCTCCAGGAAGTCGCCCCACGAGTCTCCACACCAGAGGTCAGCGCAGACGTGGGGGTCGGAGAGGCAATCGCTCCTGAAAAGGAAGAGCTCTGTTTTGTTCTGTTGGTTCCTTTGTTTCCTGTGTTAAATTAAAATGTATGTAATGTGTTTATTTTCATTCAGAATCATTTTAAAATAACACATTTTTTGGGTGTTTTTTTTTCTTAGGCTAACTGAAATGAACAAGCTGTGGTGAATTTTACTTTTCTATGGTAGCTTGTATCAATTATTTCTTTACCGTCTAAGTTTTGATTTTACAAGAAAAACTTTAAAATAAAGTCCTGTTTTTAAACAAATGATTTCTGCACAGTAACCCAGGCCTTGCTTTCAGGGAGCAGGGAGAATAAGTTATGCATGCGCTAAATATAAAGGAAGTATTCTTTTGCCATTTGCACGCCTAACAGGATTATCTATACCATGTAGGAAGGTAAGCCAACATATGAAGGCTGAGGTCATTCATGAGTGCCGTGTATTACTAGAAATCTTTCCTTAATCACTTAATGTGATTAACATGATGTGCAAGTAATAGGAAACAGCAATGTCAAATGTTAATGTTTATTTTCAAACCATAATTCACAAAACAAATAGATTCAATTCCATTGCAGGAAAGAATGTATTTAATAAAGTATATATTTAGGGTGTTAGGAAAATGTATGATTGTGGGCTATATAAATAGAATTGACTGAACTTGACTCTTAAAGTACCCTTAAACTGATGTTGATAACCTCAGTAAACCTGTATACAGGTTGCTGTGTAATTTTTAAATGTAATTTCAAGTGAGTAGAGCCAGTATGTGGGTGGAATGACACGTCATAAAAGAAAGTGCATTGATTATTGGAAGGATTTTGATAGTAGAAACTCATCTAATCATACATACATTTCATATTTGCAGATTGTGTTTAATTTATAAAACAAGGGGATGTTTTATGAGTTTTAACAATTTCATTTTACTTCGATGATATGCAGACTCCACAGTCTGCAACCAACTTAGCTATACATTTAAAAGGAGAGTGAGGGTAGCCAGACAACTGGGAAACATGCAGTTTGTGTGATTTATATAGTATGCCATCGGCATCCAAGATGACTTTATGGCACTATGACAATAAATATTTCCTGATGAAAACAGCCAGGTAATCAATAAATATTGGAATGAGAAGTGGAGATACAGAACACTTATGTCCAGAAAATCATTGTTCTTAAAAGTATTTATGTAAATATTGTGTTCAGCTGTGTGTGTGTGTGTGTGTGTGTCCTCAGTGAAGTGTATCAGTCTCTGCAGTAGCTTCCAGCTGCAGCAGTCTGTTCAGTTTCTGTTCAGTCTGACTGAGGGAGGTTTTTGTACGACGCTTTTTCACTGTGTGAACACCCACTGACTGTTGATGCTATGCAGACTCTGACAGTAGTAAACTGCTGCATCTTCAGTCTGGACTCCACTGATGGTCAGAGTGAAGTCAGAGTTTGATCCACTGCCTGTAAAACGATCTGGAATCCCTGATGCTCGAGTGCTAGCAAGGTAAATGAGCAGTTTAGGAGTTTCTCCATCTCTCTGTTGGTACCAGGCTAANAAGTGTATCAGTCTCTGCAGCAGCTTCCAGCTGCAGCAGTCAGTTCAGTTTCTGTTCAGTCTGACTGACGGAGGTTTTTGTACGACGCTTTTTCACTGTGTGAACACATCCTGACTGTTGATAACATGTGCACTCTGACAGTAGTAAACTGCTGCATCTTCAGTCTGGACTCCACTGATGGTCAGAGTGAAGTCAGAG